>JAJQOW010001147.1:0-61431 GCA_037975125.1 Latrodectus hesperus
ATTCATGAATGTATCTAGTGACAAGATGCCCGCCATTTAGTCAAGTGAGTTTCAATTTGTTTTTGATATTAATAGACGGTTAAGTACACGGGTAATAAAAATTTTTCAAACAATAAATCCAAATTCTCAATCAGTTTAAATTGGCCCCACAATCATGTGGCTTGTTTTGAAATCAGAATATTTTGTTTAAATCTAGCCAACCATTGCAGTCACTTAGTTGGAAATCATTTCAATTGATTATTCATGGTCACTGTGTGTTCGAGATGCTAATGCATCATATCTATATAACAAATAAAGAATTTTTCTATATTAATTTGAGAAACATTCTGAGCATTTAAAGCAAAAAATTTGAGGAATTCTTCAACGCAAATAATTAAATATGAATCTTCATGAGCATATATGGAACAAAATATAGCAGTCGTTACACAAAACTTTGCAGCTATAATTATTTCACCATAATATTGAATTACTTAGTAGAATACTTCTGTAGAATACTACTAACAATTTGTTAAGAGAATAATGAGCCAGCTTACTGCATTTAATTATAGAAAAGAAGCTTTTCTATTATATAAGAAGTACCGTAGAATTTTTGGTACTTTATTTATTCAAGTTTCTGTATATTTGAATTCTCGTAGCATCGCAAACCAAAATGTTATTTTGATCAACGGTAAAATAATGAAGAAAACAGCATTGAAAAAATGAGAGAACTATCACAGCTTTTCCAAAATTCCACACTCCATTAGTAGATAAGAACAAGAGTATGGAAGTGTAATTGGTAAACATCAGATATGATACTGGCCATTAAATCTGTTGATGGCATATTTTAACATAAGCTTTTAAGCGCTTGTTTTTACTAATCCAGTTCTATAAACCTTTTTTATAGTCGTTTTTGTCCTCAAAAATGTTACGAAGATTCCATAAATAAGAAACGAAACTTGTAATTTAAATCCTTAAATGGCACAAGCCATCTACTTATCTAATACTTTCCCTTCTACCACCTTCTAAATGCTAAAAGTATCTAATACTTCTAGCATTTTGAATCAATTATCTATATTCTTGATCGATAATATGATTAAACTTACAGTATAAATGAGATCCCTTCCATTGTGAATAATGAATTTTAATATTTAATTTAAATAAATATAATTCATTTTAAGCTGGTATTTTCACTGAAAATTAAACTAATTAAATTTACGCTTTTAATAAATCGTAGAAATTAAAAACAGTTTTTTAGAAAATTACAGAAATTAAATTTTATTAATTTAAATTCTTTATTGAAATTAATTATCTTCAGACATAAAATGAAACAACATCACTCTTGAAATTTACATCGAAAAAAGAGAAAAAGCAATTTACATTCTTTTCTTTCCTTGTTTTTTATTTTGTTATTTTTAATATTTTTTAGTTTATAATCCTTTGTGAATAAGATTCAACTTTCCTTTTAAATAAATCTTTTAAAATATTTTATTTTATGAAAAAAATAATTTTGATAAAAAATATTATCTTGAAATACATCAACAGAATATAAATTTTTTATTAAAGCTTCAAAATTCCTTAGTTATCGCTTGAATGATTCATGAATCAAAATTATTAATTTTAAGAATATAATGTTTTTATTATAAATTTACAGAATCAATACATGTGCTTAAAGGAAGCAATGTCTTGTAATTTTAAAACAATTAAAACGATAACTATACATTACGTATATATTTTATTTGCATTAATAATGACAAACTGAAAATGTTATATATATAAAATAGTTTTAAAAATATCATATTTTTTTGAGGGCTAATGTAGGATGCAAAAAACTGTAATCTTATGGAAATAATTGTATTAATTTGCTTCATTGTGACCCAACTAACAAATGGAATTGGAAGTTTAAGTCCTGGAATGCTCCTTTTACATACACTATTTCTTTTCCACTTTTAATTATTATAATGGAAAATCTTCTCTATTTGTAACAGCGATTACATAATAAAGTTCTAATGCTGAAAATGTATTCCATCAAAAGGGTTTAAATTGTAGTAATAAGTTTAAAAAACGTAGGATGTAAAATATTGTAATCCTATGAGAATAAAATTTTTTCTACGTACTATGTAATGTTATTATCTTAAAAAGATATAGATACTGGTTTTAAAATTCCTATTTTTTCTTATTTTTCTTTTTAAATTTCAATTATAAAGTAATTGATATTTTTTGTAATACTCAAGTAACTATTGACAAGCACTTGAAACTGATATTAAATTAATAGCATCAAATATAATTATATTTCTCTCTGGGGAGTCTGTAACCCTTAGAGAGCGCGTTCCCAAGGCGGCGGATAGGGGAGCGCCTCCACTGTTCTTCCAGTGGCTGGTAGAAGGGAACTAAAATACCTTCCGCGGACCAACAGGCAGAAGTCCAATCTCTTGAAGCAACGGCAAATCCCTTTATGACCCCCTATACCGAAAAAGCTGAAGATGTGGCCAGGGCAGTGCTCTGTGCTATGGTCCTATTTGACTTGTCCTTTTTTTTTCTCTCTTTGCATTTGTCACACGACACAACAACAACAATAATTATTTTAGTAATTATTTATGAATCAAGTGATAAAAAAAATTAATTATTAAATATGTTCAGTTATTCACACACTTATCTCTTACTTAAAATTTATAACTTACATATTTTATTTTAAATTCGCTTATGAAAGTTTAATAAAAATCAATAAAAGAATCTTATTTTGGCATTTAAAGTTATTCATAGTAAAACTCTTTCAAAAAGGCATTAATGTTTAAAACTTGTTATATTTAGATTCTTCAAAAGCAGTTAAAACTTGTATATTCAGAAACACTTTACTATCACTTAGATAAGGGGATTGAATAAAAATGTTTTAAAAACAAGAGGCACTTCAAAGTACACTCATTTTAAGATTTATTTTATAATTTCTTCAGAGTTCTACATGATTAAATTATAAGGATACCTATTTTTGCTGTGCGAGTTTTTTTTTCCAAGTCTCTAAAAACATTTCTAGGATATTATACAAATTTTTTAAAAGAATGAAAACTGAACTCATTCCAATTCTTATAATTAAATTAAGACTTTTTCAATATGATTCTTCCATCAGATAGCATGATTAATTACATCTTTATTACTTCATTTACTGGAGAAAAGTCATATTGAAATTGCTTCCGTAGTTAAAATAAGATTTTCTCTGTTTCTAAATAGTTCAGTGTAAACTCAGAAGTCAGGTCTTTTTGACTCAAATATTGAATCGATAGAAATATGCGGTTAGAACTATAACGCATAAGAAAATAAGTTCTAAATATTATTTTTAACTCATTAGCTATCAGTTAGAATAATAAAATACTTGTTTTTTTAGTACACCCTTTAATTTAAAAGCTACAAAGAAAACTTTTTATATTGATTTAGTTGTTTTTTTAAATTTTTGATAAAATGTATAGAAAATGATAAACAGTATTACGATTATGTATTAATATTATATGAGTCATAATCCATGACAGAAGAATAGAAATAAATTTGAAATTATTAGTAAAAATTATCTGTTGACCTATTTAGTTGCAGATGATTTGTTATTTAAATTTCGTAATTCCAAACAAGGACCACGACCTCTAGTGATAAAGGCTAAAATTAGAAATACACGTGAATTTGTTGCACGTAATTTCATCAAGTTATTCAATAGCTGATATAAAATTCAATTGTTTCACAATAACACACCTCAGATAAACATTAGAGATAAATAAACTATTCTCATTCATCATCTTTTTATAGTTTCTGGACCTTATTTCTTTTAAGTACTTAATTTTATACATAATCTTATGAAAATGAAAAAGTAAAAAAAATGGAAAATTCAAGAACTAAATACAGCAACTAAATCTCCAATATATTTTATTCACATAGTTTATTATTTCAAATACATGAATTATTTAAAATATTTATAACTAAAATCTATTTCGGACTTTATTATCGAGTGCAATGCCTATTTTTGTTATAATATATTTCAAGTAAAATCGTTAATTAAATACTTTCAAGTTTATTTGTTTTAAACAATTATAAATACAGTATCTATAAATAATTTTTTGTAGCTGTAAAGATTATAAAAAGCTACGCTAAAACTATTATAGTAAATGCATGTAAATTTTAAATTATTTCATTGATATTGCTTTAAATTTGAAACATTATTTCATGTAAAGCAAATCAAATGTAAGTTCCTATTAATTAAATAAACAATATTTCAATGTTTGTAAGCCTCATATTACAATACTAATTTAGTTTCATGTCTTATTTTATATTTTATCTTATTGTTCAATGTTAATTGATGTTTGATTAATAATAATTTCCCTTAGACGAAAATATGAAATTAGTCGTTTTTTAAATAAACAAATATTCATCTGTTCTCATTCAAAAGTGTTACAAAATGTAAATGAATTTCGTTATATATTATTATATTGCAAAAAGCTATTTTTCATATTTAAATAAAATTAAAGAGGAATGAATTTGAATCTTATATTATATTATATTTTATTGTATTATATTATATTATATTGTATTGTATTATATTATATTATATTATATATATATAGATATATATATATATATATATATATATATATATATATATATATATATATATATATATATATATATATATATATATATATATATATATATATATATATATATATATATATATATATATATATATATATATATATATATATATATATATATATATATATATATATATATATATATATATATATAAGAATTATGGCAATTTTCACATCACAAAAAATAAAATAAGTTCGTAGTTTTTGCATACTACGAACTTGTTTAATTTATGTTTGCTGACAATAACCCTTGTGTTTAATTTATCAATTGGTTAAATTTTTAATTGCCCTAATATTTAATTTGTAGGCAATAAAAACTTTAAAAATCTGAGTATAAAAATGAGTTATAATTAAACTGAATATATTAAAACATAATTAAATAAAGTTAAAAAATATTGAAAAATTTAAATAATTAAATTTACTAAAGAAAATAAATTCTGATAAATTGCAAATTTAGCCAACCAATTCTTAGACTACAAAATAGGCTTATTTTTAAAGTTAATAAGATGGGCTTCATAATATTCATAATAAACTGCTAAACATTGATCAAATAAATACAGAGAACTTTATATTTATAACTTTATTAATATTCGGGTGATAGCCAGTTTACCAACAGATTGATTGACTGTTATTTGGCAATTGTTGAAAGGCGAATAGTATGTATTATAAAGAATGAGGTTCTGATATAACAACTATATTTTAACGACCCCTATGAATAAATTTTTCTATGTTCCAATATTCTGAGAGGAAAGATGAATTTTTTTCCTTTTCTGTGTCCTTACTTACAGCAGAAAGTGAATTCGGGCTCACTGTTTTTCCCATCAAATGTCTGATATTCAAGTGCCTTCGACTATTGCTCCCAAAATGCCTGGAATGCCTGATTGTATCAATTCGTTATTCAAGAACGAATCAAGTTCTCAGGATTATATAAAAAAGAAACCAAATAAAAAATAGAAAATATATCAGATCATTATAAATTTAAAAAAATTATAGAAAAAGAAAACTATCAGTCAGAAATAAAAGTTGGCAAAAAAAGATTTTTCAAAATTTAAATTCGTAAATGGGAGTTAAAATTATCATTGTCTACGGTGTAAGGATAAGGGCTAGCCTCTAGTTCGTATATACGTAAGTGTTCGTAAATTAAAGGTTTCTAAAAACGAGTGTCTTCTGTACTTGCCTGCTAGCTCAAGCTATTTTTGTTTAACAAAAATTTTATCAGAATCACTTGATGTATTGATTTTTTATCGTAGAATTTTATCAGTTTATGAAAGAGCCTATTGTGGAAGTAAAAAATGATAATTTATTTAATTTTAACTGCTACAATAACTTAACTATAATGATTTTTTTTCAATTATCACTGCAAATGCTGTTTGCATTTCCAATGGGAAAGATAAAGTAAATACGCAAAGAAAAATTTGGAAAAAGAAAAGTGGTGGTTGTTTTCTAGCATGTCACTACACAGCCGTTTCAGAACCACAATGAAGTAACGTACATTGAAAGATAAAGTCTCTTCATCGTACCTATCGAATTACAAAGGGGACAACCACTGTTCGTAAATATTCCAATGCGATAGCTTTAGTTCCTTTACTAAGCATTCATAATACGTCTGACGAATTCAGTAAGATCATAATATGATGGTCTATTGAGAGAGAATCAAAAGATTCTCCTCAACTCTCCATCACTTTAACTTAATCTCATTTTGAATTTGAAATCTATAGCTTCTTTTTCTGTTCTTCAACATAACTTTATAGAAGAGAATGAGAGTCAAAAATATATCGTTTGAACTCGCACCACTCCATATATGTTTAATGATTATTAATACGAGAGTTACTCTGAAATTTTTGAGATACGCGCAGACGAGAATTTAAAAAATAAAAATAACGGATTAATTTTAAAGTATAAAGTATTTTAACACAGAAGATGATTTTTTACTGACTTACTTCAACTTGTTTAGCGTGGAATAAATTTTAAACAGAAGAGAAAATGGAGTTGACGCGAGAACATTTTCGCTGCTACGATTTTCTACGATTTCAAAGCAGGATTAAATCAAGAAGAATGCGTTCAACGGTTGCAATTAGCATTCGGTGATGAATCTCCAGCTCGTGCTACTGTATTCAGATGGTTTAGAAAATTTAGAAGAGGTCGCAATTTTCTTCAGGATGCAGAACACACGGGAAGGCCGCCGTCGGCAGTAATCTCTGATAATGTGTTTGCCATACAAAAAATGTTAATGGATGATAATCGCTGTACCTATCAAATGATACAGAAGGAACTTAACATTGGATCCGCAGCCATACACAAAATCATTCATGAAGAATTACATATGAAAAAAGTAGTTTGCCGTTGGGTTCTCCATAATCTAACTGAGCATCAAAAAGAGGAGCGTGTCAGAATCAGTAAAGAAACTCTTAATATGCTGAATGATGGTGGCCACCGCATCATTTCTAAAATTGTAACAGGTGATGAAACGTACATACCGTTTTTTGACGTTCCAACACGTCAAGAAAGCAAAGTATGGGTCTTTGAAGATGATCCCACGCCAACAATGGTGAAAAAACAACGTGCACTGAAAAAAGGGATTTATGCCGTTTTCTTCAGAAGTACGGGATTGGTCAAAGCCATCAAGTTGGAAGGACAGAAGACAAGTAACAGCAAACTGGTTTACCACTAAATGTCTTCCAGAAATTCTACAAGAACTGATTGTTAGGGGACTAATGCTTCACCATGACAATGCATCTTCACATACAGCCGGATTAACAGTTGAGTTTCTTAAACAAAAATAAATTAAAGTGATCGAACATCCGCCGTATTCACCTAATCCAGCTATGTGCGACTTTTGGTTCTTCTTTAATTTAAAAAAGAACTTACGTGGACGTCGTTTTCATTCAGAAGAAGAGATTGATGTGGCTATAAATGCATTTTTTTCATCTATTCGAAAAAATGAATGGCTTGAGGCATTTAATCTGTGGAAAATTCGTCTACAAAAGTGCATTGATGCTGGAGGAGACAACTTTGAACACACCTAAAATTTTGTAAGTATAACTTTAAAAACCTAGTTGTATCTCAAAAATTTCAGAGTGACCCTCGTAACAATTTCATTTGTATTTATTTTGAACTTTATCACTAATAGCCGGTATCAAATTCGGAATATGGAAACAATGTATTATCATGAAAAATTGTATTTTGATAAAATAAATTTAACTTACCTTCGTTCTTTACATTTTAGATGTACAGTCATTTGTGGAACACCGACTATGTTTATCGATTTAATAAAAACAAACCAGGAAGTTCGTGCTGATATTAGTTCTATAAAGACAAGTATTTCTTTTACTTTATTTAATACATTATAGCTTATCGTTCCTAAAAATTTTCATTATTACTCGTATAATATATTGTTTTATAGTTATAAATTAATATTGTTTATAAAAGTTATTAATTAAATTAATCAGCTTTATATTGTAAAGCATATTAAATTATTTTTAAAAAATTATGTACGTTAACATTGTTTATTGGTACAACTAGTACAATTTTATTTCTGCTTGGTGAATACGAAGTATAACTTTTAGCTTATAATTTAAATAATATTGTTATATATTACATATGTTACTGGCAAAGTATGCAATCCGGCATTCTATAGAATGCTAGGCATTGTATATAATGCCTAAAATTAGCCGGCAATGTATGAAACGATTTATATATTTAATACATTTTCTAGGCATTCTATAGAATGCCAAATGAAAAACGGGTCAAGTATGAAATACATCTCCGATTTGTTTTGAGTATCACATGGCAAGTCACGTGACTTTTAACACGCTCCTCAAGCCCAGAATTTGTCAGTTGCACTTTGTGTTTGTACGGGAATTCCAAAATATACAATACTTAAACTTTTTCAACAAAAAATAGTTTATTACTGTGCTACATGAAAATGGAGAGCAAACTGTAGTATTAGAATAGGAGTCATAATCTATAGATATGAGGAGAGCCACAAAGAAATTAAAAACAAAATTCATAGAAATTCCAGCCCTCCAAAATAACAATAAAACAATTACTTCCCCCCAGGAAAAAGCTGAAATTTTATTCCTACACTTTAAAAAACAATTCGAAAACAATAACACTAACACAAACACTCACAAACAATCATTGACAACATTAATAAAAAACTTGAAACATTAAAACTTAATAATATAAACTCACAAATCTCCCCTATACACATAAAAAAGGCATTAAAAAACTAAAAAATGGTAAAGCCCCAGGACACAACCAAATTACAAACAACATGCTTAAGAAACTCCAAACGAAATATATAATTAGCCTCACACAAATCATAAATAGCATCATAAATCATTCTCACTTCCCAGACATCTGGAAAATAGTCATAATCAAACCAATTCCAAAACCAGGCAAAAATCACACACACCCTGAAAACTTTAGACCAATTAGCTTACTCTCCACCATAAGTAAAATAGCAGAGGGCCATATTCTTTATAAAATTAATTAATTTATCGCAGAAAATAATATTTTAATAAATGAACAATTTGGATTCAGACCCAAACACTCAACCACACACCAATTACTCAGAGAAACTGAATATATTCACGAAGGGTACATTCATGGAAAAGCAACAGTTGCAGTTATGTTGGATGTGGCCAAAGCGTTTGATCGTGTCTGGATTCAAGGTCTACTCTACAAGCTCCTCAGTCACGAATTCCCCATTTATTTAATTTTACTAATAAAATCCTACCTAGAAAATAGAAAATTTATTGTTAACCACGATAACAACTACTCGCAGCCCCAAGAAATTAAAAGGGGTGTTCCACAAGGGAGCAAACTAGGACCTATTCTCTTTTTAATTTACGTTAACGATTTACCCAAAACTCAAAAAAAAATATTTTAGCACTCTTTGCTGATGGCACTGCAATACTATAACTAAGGGAATCCTAACCATCCAACTCATAGAACAATTTAATAAATATTTAAATCTTTTAATAAAATGGTACGACAGAAAATGGAACTTAATATTAACAAAACCCAAACAATAATTTTCTCATTTGCCAACAAACTCCCCCAACAACTAAAAATAAAGAATAAAAATATTGAATGGAAACCTAATGTAGATTATCTTGAAATAACTATGGATAGACGATTAACTTGGTTACCCCAAATTGATAAAATAAGAAATAAAATCATTGTAATAAAAGTTAATCTCTACCCACTAATAGGAAAGAAACCAAAGCTTAACTTTAAAAATAAAAAACTAATTTATACATCCATTATCAGACCTTTCATCATATGCATCAATCATTTATGGATCAGCAGCAAAAACTAACTTCCAAAAATTGGAATCTTTACAAAATGTTATTCTCAGAATGATAACAAACGCACCCTGGTACTGCAGAAATGAAAAAATTCGAACTGAAATAGGCATTCCTCCCCTACTAAAATCTATTTCAAAACAAGCAGATAAATTTTTCAATGACATTGCAGACCACAAAAACCCATTAATTAAAAGCATCCCAAATTACGATTCTAAAGATGAAATAAATAAACGCCGATCTAGAACAATCTTAAATAATTGTTGAACAAAAACTACTAAAAAAAGTATATAATAAATATATAATACAAATTACATCTACCAAAAACGAGTGGAAAAATAAATAAGAAGCCTCTACGCCCTCCTTTGACAGGAGGACACAGAGATATCATAGGGAAGGAGGGAGAAAACAGGGAAGGCTAACGCGAGCATCCCCAATGGAGATTCGAGTTGAGCCCGTGCAAGGAACCTTTTTCGCTCTCACTGGGTCTGGGAATCGGAAACATAGGAAAGAAAAAATTATGATTGATTATAAAAATTGGGAACAAATTGCATTGCTCTTTTTCACTTTCTTATATTTAAATTTGTATATTTTATGATAATTAAAATAAAATAAATAAATAAAATAAAAAATAATTTGATTTATTATTTCATTAATCCACTTTTAAATCCTCTTTAAATTTCACTTGCAAATATTTATATAAAAATGAAAACAACTGTAAAATTGTAAATAAATCTCTTTGTAAATAAATTTTCACCTTTTATTTCTTTTTCTCTTCCCTCTATCCTTAATATCAGGAGCAAAACAATCTCAATTGTACCAAAAGGTTGTTCCACTTTATCTTATAAATCATCATACTGGAGGTAGGAGCTCAGCTCCAGGAACTCCGACAAACAATACAACAGCAGCTATAGATATGAAACAACGATTCGATGATAAATTGTGCTTAATTAGTGTTAACTCTTAAAAAAATAGTGTTTTCTATATCGAAACTACTTACCAGAAGTTAATTAATGATGTACAAAAAGCCAAAATGGATACGAAGAAGGAACTCAAGGACTATTAGTTGTTGAATCACTACGATGTGATTATTGGGGAAAACAAAAGTAAATTCATTTATCCTGTTAAAAAAAAGTGTCAGTATTATACAGTATATGTTACAGACTCAGCTATTTCACGTACTTCATGAAGCTCTTTTATTTATTGGATACTGAGGATGTCATAGAATGTTGAAGGAACTTTCAGCCAAATAGAGAAAAATTGCACGTCATGATAATGAACCACCATTGTGAATCTTGCCAGAAATTATGTAAGAAAAAAATATAAAGGTATTAAAAAGGGCATTATTGTAAAACCTCGGGTTTTTTCTTAATCTAATTCCCGTTGTCACTTAGATCTTATTGACTTTCAGTCTCAGCCAGATAGAGAATAAAAATTTATTAAGATGTATCAAGATCATCTTACAAAATTTGTGATTCTCAAGTCTTTAACGCCAAAAAGAGCTGATAGCCTACAACCTAGAGGACATACTGTCGTTGCTTGGAGTGCCATATTACAATCTTTTAAAAGTAGGGAATGTTCCAAAAATGCAGTGACTAGCTTGTAGGAGTTTTGGCCAACACTGAAGATCATCTATGGGAAGCCTCACCATTCCCAAATCCAAGGTGCTGTCAAAAGAGCTAATCAAGATATCGAAAATATGCTTTGTACTTGGATGCAAGATAATAAATCTGACCACTGGAGTGAAGGACAGCGTTTAGTGAAATTTATGAAATATCGAGCTTACCATTCCATGATCAAAAAACACCTTACGAAGCTCCTTTTGGCTGCAAACCTAAAGTAGGGCTTACAACGTCTTTTCTACTCTCAAAGATGTTTAAAAGATATAAATATAGAGGGGCAACTCTACAAACAAAGAGAAAGCGTCCAAACAATGGAAAAGATTGAAACTAATCAGATTGGGCTAGAAAAAGAACCTATTAAAAAACATGCTTAAGATTAAAGTAGATAATATACTAAACCAACTTGATGAAGGCATGCTTACCGAAGACATTTTGTTTCTGATACCTGCTGTGTGTTTAAAGAAAATGCAAAATTTGTCGTCAGGAAAATTCATACCTACTACCATATTAGTAAAGGCAATGAAATGGATGTTTTGTGAAATATTTATGCATGTCAAATGCATATAAGTCAAATGAATAAAATAAAGTATTACTATATGACATGTCTTTGCGAGAAGAATGTAATGAAATGTAATTCAAAATGTCATTCAAGCTTCCCTGTTACAAGTAGGTTAATTTCTAATTTTTTATATGAAATTTATGTTTCCCTTAGTAAGAAAGGCATAAAGTATGTTTTTTACAACTTCCCTTTTTCGTTATGCCTTTTCAATAAACTTTTTTAATGGAACTCTAATTATTTTTTCAGAATAGCATTTCCATTTTTGAGAAATGCACATATCATTCAAACATAATAACCTCATCAGGACGATTTTTATCATAGTTTGCAAATATAGCATTTGCCATTCTATGGAATGACTTCTCATATTTCATACATTGCCTGAAAACGTCTGGCATTATATACAATGATTAGGCATTTCATAAAATACCGGTGCTTCATACTTTTCTGGTAACATATAAATAGATTGTTGAAATAATATTTATGGATATATATATCATAGCCCAATTGCACTAATGTGGTTATCACCACCTTATGAAGCTGATCATGTTGGTACTTTGCTCCATTTTCGTTCCATTTTCTTTTATTCTATTTTCTTTGAAATTTTAAAATATATATTGAACATTCTCCATCTAGTATTTGATTATTATTCTCAATTTGTTTTTTGACTAATTTTATAAGCATATTATTATTCTCCATTTGGTGTTTTCAATGTATTATTCTCCATCTAGTATTTAATTATTAATTATATTTTAGTTTATAATAGTTTTATTAATAATTTCCCAAATTATTCTTTTTCTGACATTAACTCTTTCTTAATATTTTACTTATATCAAAAAGCTTATCACCTTTTCTTTATCTGAATTAAAATTTTTAATTATTCAGATACTCAATATATTTAATTACTCAGATATTTCTATATAGATTTTTAAAAATTATATATATATCGATATAAATGACAAAGAATATATTTTGCATCATTTTTGTTCAATAGAATATAAACATAGCAGTATTAAACATTATGATTACTTTATGTTGAGGAATTAATTCATTGAGATTAATTTATTGTAGGCAACAGTTACTATTTATTTCATAACTTTTAATTCAAAATATTTTTTAAGTTATGGTTGGAGGAGCTAGTCCATCAGAAAGTCTTTTGAAAAAAATGAAGGAAAGTTTTAGTTCTGCAGCTGTTCAAGTAAGTATTTTTATTCACAGATAAAACATTTTGAATTTTTATGGCAATCATGACCATGATGGTTATTTTATAATTTTTTAGATTGCTATGCTCGAAAAAATAGTGGAATTATTTAAACATATTTATTTAGTATTTTTTTAATTTAAATTCCATAATATATAAAAATAATAATAAGGATAATGTAATAAAAATATAATTTATATATATATATATATATATATATATATATATATATATATATATATATATATATATATATATATATATATATATATATATATATATATATAAATTAGGACTTTAAGAAGTATTATTTGTTCAAATTATTCAGATAAGTAAATTAAAATGCTTTGGTAGTTTTTATAAATTAAACGTTATTTAAATATAAATAAAAATACTTGCAAAAAGTATCCACAGTAAATTAGACAAACATACATAATATCGAAATGTTATTTATGTAAGCACTTAACATTGCAACTTTAATTTTTTGAAACAAATATTTTCATTATAAATGTTTCAAAAATATTGTTTCAACACGTATCATTTTGTACATTACAACACTGTGTTACTCTCTGTATTATGTTAAATATGTTCCTACAATATCACTTTGTTAAAAATGTGTGAACCTCAATGAAATTTCATCTCAATAAAAAACAATAGAAATTTACTTTTTCACTGTCAAAAAGTAACATACCCTGAAAAAAGTTTCAGAATTAAATGAAATGAGGTGTATATATTTATGATGTTAATATCTTTATTAAAAAGTAAAAGCAGAAATATATATATTGTGGAGAAACTTATAAATGTGGAATCACTATTACCTTGTTTGGCCTCTTCTAGCGATATATATATATATATATATATATATATATATATATATATATATATATATATATATATATATATATATATATATATATATATATATATATATATATATATATATATATATATATATATATATATATATATATATATATATATATATATACATACGGTAGAAAATAGAAAGGACTGCTGACCAAAGAGCCACTATACCTGAAAACAGCCATCATGATTTCTCAAAAAGAATCTAGATTCATCAGTGAAGACGATGCAACTCCATTACTAGTCCATCCAACTTCATCGCTTCTGACACCATTGCAAGAGAAAGTGATAGTAGTCAGAAATAACTTTTGTAAGGAACCCCGAGAAAATAAACCTTCACTCCAAAAGCCAAGTTGTATTATTTATCAGAGTGCGAGTAGTACATTGATAATTCTAAACTGCCTCAATTGAACTAAGAACATGACCTCTTTTAAACTACTCCAGCTGCATAAACCATTTTGGAAGGCGTCGTAAATACATCAAATACGTTTAGGCAGCAACTTCTCATTGAGCACAAAAGACAATTATGTTATACTGAAATTCTTTCTCAAAAAAATGTTATATAGAAATACTGATTTTATTTTCATGACTTTTGATAGCCTTGATATTTGCATTAGCTTTATTGTCGCCATAATCACCTGCATAATGTCGTGGACATACATCAAATTTCATAGCAATCCTACAATTTCTTCTAGGTGTTTTTCTCTGTGAATATAAACATTTATACATAAACACATATTAAAAAACTCAAGTAATAGTACTTAATTAATAGTAATTTATTTATCTTGTAATATAATTAGTTGTCTTTTGCTAAAAATCCAGAAATTTCGAAGCTTCATCTTCATATTAAAGATCTTTAGTTTGAAATATGGTATAACATGGTATACATAGAAAAAGAAATCAGCTAAGTTAAATAGATTATGATTTTTAGAAAATTATTTTGAAATTATTTTATTTTTTAATATTAACGTATTTTTTTCCAGTTGTGGTAATTTATACAACAAATCCTTAAGTATGTGTGTAGTCATATACAATAAATCCTAAAACTACAGGAAAATCAGAAAAATAACTATAATTAATTCAAAAAAGGAATCGATTTACATAAAATTTAAATAAGATGCTATGTAAATAATGGGGAAAGTAAAACTCTAATTATCAATTTTGTGGCTCTGCTATTAGAATAAACGTTTTTTTTTTTTCCGAAAATATGAAAATATATTTTACCCCTACTACAAATTTCAGTAAATCCCAGAGATACCAAATCTGCTATACCTAACTCTAAGCAATTAAATCGATTCATCAGTCACTTGAAGGGTTGTTACAACAACTTGATAATTGTTATAGACAGATAATTATCTTAAATAATTTTTGAAAAACTATTGGTCAAATAAAAGCAATCTGATGATTAAATTAACATACGTGATTACAGATGTTAATGAATAACCACATGTGTGGTATATAGTTATAGATTAGTTATAGTTATAGATTTCGGATGAGTTTAATTGCTGAAGGTTTATTTTATAAATGTTAAGTATGTACAAAACAACTAACCTTGGGTCTACCTTGAAAATCATTTCAAATGAGAGGCTTATAAGTAGTTACATTAACATATCCTTCTTCAGTGTTCCTGGTGCAGCTGATCAATGGAGATTTTTTCTGACGAATTAATGGATATGTAATTACTAAAGAAAATTTAAGATATTACTTAATTTGCAGATAGCATGAAACACATTACCATTTAATTTAATAGACGTTAAACAGACTCCTAATAAAAGTCATGCAGTATCTATATTATTGGAACTTCTTAAAAAGTTGTAACAAATTCCCATAACTTTCTTCAAATTATCAAAGCTCAAGTCTAATACAATAAAGTTTGATAATTATATGCACTTTTACATCAAAGCTAAGAAAAATTGTTAGAACTCTAAGTTTCTTGTCAAAATATATCCAATTCTGGTTATATTTTATGTAATTATTATCTAACATATCCAGTTTTTCTGTATTAATCCGAGTAATCCAATTTTCAGCTATTTTTAAGCTATTAATCTTAACTTCGAGCACTCTGCGCGTATTTAAATAAATCTGTTATTCTTTCTTTTTCTTAATTTTTATGTGAAATAATATTTGCAATGTTTCTGAAATAAAATCATTTTTAAAACCATTTTCTAATTTTTGCTACAATTGTAATTTGCTTATTGATTTTGCTCAATTTATTCTAAGTCAAAAGCAAATTTATGTGCAAATCATTTATGACCAAAAGATGTGTATTGATTTTAATGTTAACCAAGATTTATGTATTTCACATACTATTCTGTTACTCATATACTGTAAATAAGGAATTTCCTTTTTGAAAATGCGTGTGTGGATAGAATATGTGTGCTCATACAATAACTCAACACCATGAGCACTATTTTCTCTCTTTGGAAATTATGGTATTCAAAACACCGTATAAATATCTAATACGATTACCACAATCTTTGACTGGAATTTTATTGGTAATAGGCTTAAAAACTTTCTTCTTCTGGCTAAAAGTTTTGATGAAAAATGCAGAAGATATAATGAAAGACACATTTTGGCAATATCAACTTCATGCAAAACGTTATGGATAATCACATTCAACAGTAAGCGATTTAGAGAACTCACTAGATGGGCCCTTTTATTCTCACCAGTCCTGAGTCTCATCTAACATTCTTGATACTCTGTAAGAAGATATGTGCTTGTCTAGTTCTCTGAATATCCATCGCATTTCTGTGAAAGTTACATTGACTGTAACTTTCTATTGATTTCATGTCCACCATAATTGGTGCCATCGCTCATCCATGGACTTTGAAATTCAAGTACAACACACCGAATATATATTTTATAGCTCATTGGGTTGATTAAACTGCTTGTTGAAGGTAACATTTTAAATACCAAAAAGATCAATTATATTTGTTAATTTCAGCCACATGTTAATATTTAAAATATCATAATTACCTGTCAGTTTCTTTTCATCTTATCTCAACCCCCATTCTATTTCATTTGTTATTATTCAATTTCATTATTTATTGCAACTTTTCAAATTCATTATTTTTGTGGTTTTTATTTAACTTTTTTAAAATTAGGATGTATGCTCTTTAAATAAGTAAGCACTATTTCAATTGGTCTATTATTTTATATATTTCCGGAGGTTTGCTGCCTTCGGAAAAAATCTCCAATAATAGTAGGCAAATCATTATTGTGGCAAATGACCGTTTTGAATCGTTTCTTTGGTTTCGTTGAGCCATTTTTTATTTCTAAAACCTTAATCTATTACATTTCATTCAGAAATATTTTCGGTTCTAAAGATAAAAATGAGCACTTTGTAATTACCGAGGAAAAAAGTGGAATCTATATTTTTCTTGCATGAACGAAGTATTTTGCCTGACATTTGAACTCTGTTTCTCCATCTCTAATTCTTTCTTGTGTAAATAAACAAGAAATTAAACTGCAATAAGGGAAATAAGTGGCGCATCTTTGTGAAGAATTGTAGGCTTAAAGCAAGCATTCAATCTGGTATTTTTTCAGTTTATTTAATTTCTCGAGTTATTTATTTAATCGAGAATTCTATTTGAATCAGAGCTAAAATTTATTTACTGTTGGGTTAAGCAATGGTCTTCAATTAAGTTGTAATGTGATAAGCAACTGTATATTAGCGATAAAACAACAATGGACTAGGATAATTTTATGCGACAGGAATGCTCTTTAGATCTCCTCCTGAGGACTGTCTATAGAAGGACTGTTGGCGTGCTTATAAATCTAAAGATCTCCGGAAAAGCATTGTATCATCATATGACCTAAATCCCAAATACCAACCACTTTGTGGTTCCAACACATGAAAAATAATGAGACTCTGGAGATCCGTCAAGATAAGGAACAAAAGACAGACATTGCTTTTTTTATGTCAAACCGAATTACGGTCCAGAAAATATTTTAACAACAAAATTCATTCAAGACTATATAAAAAGCAATTGCTGAAATATGGCCGCCTTGAATTTGTCAAAATTTGAAGTAGGGGGGGGCGCAAACATACGCGAGTACCCATTTTAATTTATTTCAATTTCATGAAACATAATTTCATTTCTAACTCATATTATTAACTGTAATCAAACATAAATTTATTTGTAATTAAGTAATTAAATGTAAGCAAACTCTTTTTTTAAATCCCTATATCTTTCATTAATATCTCTAATGCAAATATCAAAATTTTTCGTTTTTACAAATGAAGGCATGTAACTATAAGTTGAACTTTATTCAGTTTATGAATGATTAATTTAAGATACTTGTAAAATAACTTATCAAATAATGAAATTCTAAAAAACTAATCTATTTACAATGAATTAATTTAGATTTCATCATATTAAATTTTTATTCACTCTAATCTAACTAATATGTGTTGTTTATTTATTTATAATTACAGATAGCCTATGGCTTAACTGAAACAAGTTCAGCTATTCTCATAGGAAGAGAAGATAATGATGGCAAAGCTGAAATAATAGATTATGTGTCACCTATAGATTATATGGAGGTTTGCCATTTCACCTATTTTCTCATGAAATATTTGATATTTTTTGCCTTCTGAAGATTCTTTGTTTTTTGGAACAATATTATAGTATATTTCAATTAAACCAACGAATCTAGAAGAAAACCAAGAAGTATTGAAATCGAGGGTAAAAATTTTGAAGGAGTGTCACAATTCAAGTATCTTGGAAATTTTATTTTCAACGACAACCGCCTACAAAATGAAATATGCGAGAGAGTGCAAGCTGATAATAGAGCTCTTTCTACGCAAATAAAAAGTTATTCAATAATAGATTTATATCAAGAAAAACAAAACTGCAAATCTATAACACCCTCATTAGACCAATCGTTACATATGCCGGAGAAACATGGACATTGAATGTAAGGGCACCTAATGAGAATTAATGCACCTAGTGAGAAACAAAGACATAGTGAGATTCATTAAAGCACAAAGAATACGGTGGCTTGGCCACGTACACCGCAGAGATGAAAAAAATATCATAAAAAGGATAACAAAGGGTAAATTATTCAATAGCAAGAAGAAGGGAAGACCCAGAGAAACATGGATTGACAATATGGAAAAGGACCTGGAGACCATAAAGATAAAGAATAGGAAAATTTTGGCTTTGAAGCGGGAAAACTGGAAGGAGGTTGTATTAGAAGCTAAGGCCTGCATAGGGCTGTAACGCCGGTTAAGAAGAAGATATTTCAATTAAATCAATAATATCACACTCCTTTACTTATTTTTTCCCAAAATATTCAAGTGATAAGTTCATATTTTAACAACAATCCTTGTAATTAGAGAAATAATTAATCCAAAAAGAAATAATTTAAATTTCAATACAATTTTTTATATTTAGGATATTTTTAATACAAAGTTTTGAGAGTAAATAACACATTTTTCAAAACTTTTTAACTAAGAAATAATTTAAAATGCGATTGAATTACAAATAAAATCTATGTTTTGGACTTTCACTACTGGCTTATGCTCTTCGTTGATTCATAACAAAAATATATAATCTTCCATAGAAATAATTTGAATCTAATTCTGCATTGTGATGTTGAATTTTCAATATTTATAAGCTAAATTAATTTAATTACTTTTTAATGTTTACTTGATCTATAATTATTAAACTAGTCCCTTTAAAAATGAAGTTACCACTATTATTTTAAACTTTATCAATGATTATGACAAAAATTTCTCGGTATTTTATACTTTCAATTAACATATTTTTTAAATATATACCATTCTTGTAATTGTTAAAATAAATCGATGCATTAAAAAGAAATATGTTTCAGTATTGTCAACATTTTGAAATAAGAAAGTGTAACGGTAATTGATCATTATAATGTAACGGTTTTCTCAACTATATTTTTTTTAAAAATGGCTTTGATAATGATGAGAAAGATGTATTTTCTAAAATATATTATATTTTTACTTTGCTTGTTAAAAAATGGATTGGATTAAGCATTTATCAAAATGGATTGAACCATAATGACATTTATTTAAATGGATTGGATCATTATGGCACTATGTACAAAATGCCAACTACAATGAGTTATATTTTAATGTTCATGAAAACAATCAATTTTAAGTCTTAAACAAATGAAAAAGGAAAATGAATTTATCACATTCATAATTAATTAATTCTTTTCATATTAAAATTAAGCATTTAATGTAAGATTGGTTTGTGATGATAACTTAATTTACAAAAACTATTGTGTGAATGAAGTAATATTAATACTTAAAACCACCTAAGAATTAGCCAATATTTTTTCTGTTTTCTTTCGGCACTAACTAAATATTTTTCTAATTAAACTATCACAAGCATGGAGAGTAAGAGCATAAACTAAGCCACTTTTTTTTTAATTTTTAGCATAAGCTTCTATTCAACAAAAGATAAATTATAAATGTTGTTTAGAATGGGCTATAAATATTTGATGCAATTTGTAAACGTTTGGAAATTCTAAACTCTAGAAAAAGTAAACAAAAAATCTAAAATAAAAACTTAATCATGATAAAAAAAGTACAATGATATAATTCCCTGTACTCTTAATATTCTTTGCTTCTGCTAACTTTTTAAATATAAATATTTTGAGAAGGGGAATTTTTATTAATAATAAAGATTTAACTAATATTAAGTAAATGTTTAAAGAATACAAAGCGAAATGAAGAAATATGCTTAATTAGAGAATTAATAATAATTCATTGATGAAAGCTTTTGATTAAAGAAAAAACAATTCCATTTTTATTGATAATCTGCTCTTAATGATATTTTTAAATTAGCATCCTCATACTCCTATTTACATCATTAAAGCAAACAAACTATAACTTAAATTTATGCAAATGTTTAAATTACGTTTTCAATAATTTTCTACTTGGTAAATAAAAATTTATTTTATATTTTGGTTCATAAAAGCAATACTTTTCTGAAATTCATTCTTTAGATAAAAGTTGCTGATGAAAATGGTGCTCCAGTTCCAATTAATTCTATGGGGGAGATTTGCTGCAGAGGACATGCTGTATTTCTCGGCTATTCGGATAAAGAAGAGACAGCGAAGGTTATTGATGAAAAACGTTGGTTTCATACTGGGTAAAATTAAAGCATATTATTTCTTATCAAATCATGATTCATTCTGTCAAGGAAATTATTAAAACAGAAACTATTTTTTAGAATGCGGTGGTGCCATCTATGTAATTGCTCTCATATTAAATACCTTGAGCATCTGTTGGCACATTGCTAAAAGTGACAAATATTCGTCAAAGAAATTTAAATACTGTCTTTGTGTTCTTTATAGAAGGGAATATCTTGATACTAAATTGTTAAAATACATGGAATCAAAATTTATTTTGCTCATAATATTTTTACAAAATATACTGTGGCATCATCAATTTAATCATACTCAAACAAAAATTAACCTTGATCGACTGCTGGCTCATATCAAAAAGCTCGGAAAATTTATCAAATAACTTTAAACAAGACAATAATTTTTACAGAAGTGAAGATCTTAAAACTAAGAGTATTCCTTAAAATTTTAAAATTTCCGTTTTTTTTTAATTATTTATCTGTTAGTTTTATTCATCAATTCATTGATATCCTAGGATCAACTACATTTAATGTAAGTTATGTTTCAATTTCCCACTTAATCTAAAATATCAGATCTTCATTATTATCTTCAAGAAATGAAATTTTAAAGTTTATTAATTTTTATGAGTTCTACTTTTAATAGTTATTAATCAACATTTAGGATTCATCTGTAAATAGACTATTGACAATAATATTGGTTAACAAATTTTTTCTTTCGATTTCGTATTGATGGTAAGCAATTTAATAAAATGCTTCTAATGAAACTGTGTTTCCTTTCGCAATGATAATAAGATTGAAGTTTATTTTAATTAAATACGCTTTTAAGCAAAAATAATTAGCTGGTCAACTTGACTGTTTTTTAGAATTGTAGCTTCCAGTGGGAAGTATATCAAGCCTAAGCGCTTGGAAAAATTACGATTTAAAGAAATTTGTTTCTTACTGTTTACTTAGCTTTATTCAAAACGCTTTCTTGCTCCACTAAATAAAATCATACATTTAGATCAACTAAGAGCAAATCGAATAATGTATAAATTGTTTGAAAAATTGCTTTTAGTTGAAATTTGCTCTAATTTTAGTTAAAAAATTGCTTTTAGTTTATTATATTTTAATTGCTCCTTTCAATCGCATTCCAATGCATTTTCGACCGAAAGTCTATTTTGAAAAGTGAAAATAGTTTGCTGTTTCATTGAGCAGAAATAATACATTTTTAAATAATTGAGAAAAACTAACGAAAGTATCCATTCATGTTTTTTCTTCTGCTCCTAATGGTTACCCCTAGGTGAGAATTTTAAAAGGAAGGTAAGAACCACACACGCATCCGACTTTAAAGTGAGCAGAGTTTAAAACTTTGTTTTTGATTGCAAGATTACAGCCATAAAATTATATATAGTAAATTCAAATTAGCGTAATTACTGTTTAATTTAATTGTAAATCCTAATCAAATTTTTGTATTGGAGCATAACTTACATGTCAGCCAACTACCTGATGTTATTTTCATTTCATTTTGTGCATTTTAACTCTGGTTAAAAATTCGGCTTACGAACACAATAAGGATTTTATTTATAAAAAATCATGTGTGAAATTTCATTCAATTATTTCATCGCAGTTTCGTGCGCATAAATAAGTATTTGAAATTCTTCTTACAGAGATCTGGGCATAATGAACGAGGAAGGAGATTGCAGGATCGTGGGGCGTATAAAGGATATGGTAATTCGTGGTGGAGAGAATATTTATTGTCTTGAAATTGAAAATTTCATTAGCTCTCATCCAGCTGTCCTGGAAACACATGTAAGTATTTTTAATTCTAATTATCTAAGAAAGGTACTTAAAAATATCATTTTCTAACATAGTTAATGCTAGCGAGGCAAAAAAAGGAAATAATCCAAGTTACATGTAACCCATAAATGTTGTCAGTAATGTTGTTGAAAATACAAAAAATATGTCATTAATCCTATTTCTTATGTATTTTTTCCTTATTGTTAATTGCTTACATAAAGCATTCATTTAACCCCCTTCCATTTCCCATAGCAAATGTATTAAAGTATACACTAAATTAATGATCTATTTTGCAGCCTTTAGTTTCATGGAGATCAATGCCCAAATAAAGAGTTTTTAAAATCTGATTTGGTCATTAATCTATAAATGCATTAATTTTTGTTTTCAGTTCAGAATTTCTTAAAATACGGTAATATAACACTTGCGTTTATACGTTTAAAATTTTAATTTCAGTTTCGTAGGAGTAAAAGAAAAAATGTTCAGTGAAGTGAAATAAATTGTCAATTTAAAAGCTTAAAAAATATAACTCAATCACTTTGTTTAAAAATCTTTTTTATTTCTATAATTGTATTAATCTTGGGGATTACATAATTATTATACTACTGTATAGCTAATTTTAAAAAAGCGATAAATAACTATTATGCATTAAATAAGTAAAAGTATGGCCTAAAAAACTTATATTCATTGAATAAGTTATTCAATTTACGTTGCAACAGGTGCTAATTGAATAGCTGCTAAATTGGTTATATTGAATGAAATTAGCAGCTATCAGCCATTAACTAATTCGAAAATAAGTATTCATTTTCATTGCAAAACGACACAGTGGATGAAAAATATTTATCAGGAATTTTTTACATAACATTCATTACATTTTGAAAATAAATTTCATTTTTACATTATTTGATTTCTCATTTATGTGTGTGATTCTTGTATTAATTTAAAATATTCCATTCATTAAGATTTAACGCATGACAATTACAATGGCATCATAATTTGATGTAAATTTAATGTAATCAATGCACCAAAATCAGTGCAAAAATTGCCTTAGGAAAAACATAGCACATATGTCTTCAATTATTTTTATGCTTCTGTAAAATTTGACGGCCTTGACGTTGCATTTTAAAGATTTTCTTTCTTTTATGTGCGGGCCCGCATGTGTGCTAACGAAACAAAGATCTAGCAAGCTATAGCTTAATGACCACTGCTATAAATTAAAATCCATAATTCTCAAATTAACAGTAATAATATTGAGATTTAACATATATACTTTAATAATCATGTTCAGCCAGCAAGCATAATGAAAAGTCATCTTTTTTCACGTGTTATGATTTATATTTTTATCTATGGAATAAATACTATGATATCTTCTAATTTAAAATTTAATTTGTATTTAATGAATAAAGATCGTGGGCGTTCCTGACGAGCGGATGGGTGAGGAATTGTGCTGCTGGATAACTGTTAAACCTGGGTTGTCTCTTACGGAAAACGAAATCAGAAGCTTTTGCAAAGGAAAGGTAATTATGTTGATGTTCTTAATCATTTAAAATATATATTTTATCAAATTTCTTATATGTCTTATATAAACGAATTTATGATTGTGCTGGAAGTTTATTTAGCGTTGCATACAATGTAAGATGCAAATGTCATGTAATCGAGCAATTGAAATATGGTTTTTGGTGTGCGTGTTCAGATTGTTTCGATTTAAATCTTCATTATGAAAAAATAATATTTATTTTACATATGATTAGATATAAAAGCGTTATATTTTTATATTTAAGTATGAAGCACAATAATTCACATCTTAATATGCAGCAAAATCATAATGTATTCAAAACCAGTAATATTTACAAAACACAATCATGCAATGTTTATATTTCGATTTTCTCTTTGGACAAGTTGCTTGCCACAGAAAGTTCTCTAGTATCGTTTTAGTTATTTTAGCTTTTTATATTCTGTATTCGACATGTCTATTTAATGCCATTTAATATTACTCTATTTCAAAGCACTTATACAATTATTTCTGGGAAAGGTATCTTTTTTCATTCAAAAATAAGCACAATTGTATATTCTCTCTTTTCTGCCATCAAATATCATTAAAATTCAGCTTTCAAATACAACTAAGTACAATGTTTTTTTGTGCATTTGGCCTTAAATTATTGAAACATTAGTTTGAGAAAATGAAAAATGTATAAGTTACGGTAAAAGTTATTAATCCAGTGATATATACAATAACCGCTGATTATTCAAAATCACCACTAAATAATGGTAAATATTATAAATTATTGAATATTTATCACATTTATTGGTTAGTTACATTTACTGTTATGAGGAATGTAAGAGATTTCAATTATTTTCTATATAATATCTAAATTCAAAAAATTAATATTTTCTATTAACGTTAAACATTTTATTCATAAAAATTTGAAAAACATCTGATGACTTTGATATAATATATTTCAGTTTAAAAGTTTAAATAAAAGTGGCCCTTTTGTATTTAATACTCATTAGATATCTTAAACAGGTATATGGATAATAACATAAGTTATTTAACATCTTTCATGATCTATATTAATACGTCTAATATCATCGCTTGTAAATTTCATGAATTACTTCTTGCTCTGTCTATATCTATACTCGTAGTTTCAATGTGCACCAATATTACCAGAAGAAAATTTAAGCTTTGAAACTTTTAACATATTTTTTACCTGTGATTTTTAACTTTCTTCAACCCTTATTCCATATTTTTTTATTTGTTCTTTTCTAGTTAAAATATTTGTCTTAGTAAAATTTATCACCCCATTCTATATCATATTATTCCCATTCTAAATCATGAAATTAAAGGCAGTTAAACAATCATTTAGTATATTAACTTTCACATTTGAATCATCTTCTATTTTGTTGTTGATTTTACCACACGCGTTATTCACACTTTTTTTTTAAGACTGAAGTCCTTCGATTCCAAATATTTTATGGAGTCATTTTGGAAAGATGTTTTGAAACCTATTTTTAAAGCATGCCAAACATTGTTTCATAAAAAGAACATTGGATACCTTTATGAAATGCTCTATTTTTCATAAATTATACAAAACACAATCCTTTAGACTACTTACTAGTTTTATTGCTTTTCAGTCGTGAACTTAATATATTTTCAACATCCTAGTTTGCATGCTGAACAGAACTTTGAGTCTGCCTGTGAATAGATTTTCCATGCACAATTTTTAAATTCAGCTACATTGCACAAGCTGCTTCCACTATCTGATTACTGAACTCAAGAATATTGCCCCTTTAAAGTACACTGGGAGCGACAAATATGGAAAAAAAGATCAATTTAATAATATGCCAAAGAATATCATAAAGCCTCTATTACATTAGAGTTGCCCAGATTTCAGTTTGAGCAACTCCCGTAGACTTAACATTACGTGACGTCACAGCTTAAAATTTGAGCAACTCGTTCTTTTCGTCCAATGAATGCTTGAGATTTCTTTCAGGTTTGCTGTAAGAAAATAACAGCTTTACTAGATTTAATAATAGATCCCTTTTTTGGCTAACATTTTTAAGGTTGCCATATTTTACTCAGAAGGTGTCCACATTTCATAATGAATTCTTATTTGGGAATTTAATTGGTAGCCAAATTTTATTTACTATACACCATCTTGCTTCGTGTGAAGCTTTACTTTTAAGATGGGGAAAGATAATATTTGTCGACGTGAAAATCGATGCTAATACATAAGTAATACATTTTTGTGTGTATAATTTATTCTTAAATAAAAAGACTAAGAATTTGAAAGAAAAAATTTCAGATTGAAGCTTCATTTTAAACATGAAATTCTACAAACATCACACAAAATTGTATACATTGTATTGTAAGATTTTCCTATACAAAAATAATTTCTTAAAAACAATGTTTATAAAAAATTAATGATTAACTATTGATATATTAATAAAAGAAACTCAAATTACTATTTTAAAAGTTGAGGAAATGCACAAAAATAATATTTTTTCAAAAAATATATATTAGTTATGAATTTATAATTTATTTTTAAAATTAAATCAATTATTTCTCTTTTTTATTAAAGTAAATATTGTGGCATATTAAAATAAGATGCGTTTTTAAAC
This sequence comes from Latrodectus hesperus, assembly GCA_037975125.1. Taxonomy (NCBI): domain Eukaryota; kingdom Metazoa; phylum Arthropoda; class Arachnida; order Araneae; family Theridiidae; genus Latrodectus; species Latrodectus hesperus. Next base: position 27,179 of record JAJQOW010001147.1, read on the forward strand.
TAATTATTTATTACCTTTAAACAAACACACAACATAAAAGCAGAGATTCTTTACACTATCTTTATTTACATGCAGTTTCTTAAACTATAATCTGAAATAAAATGACAAGTATATTATGAATGAATATATATATATATATATATATATATATATATATATATATATATATATATATATATATATATATATATTAAGTTTTGTGGGGAAAAAATGAAGAAAAGAAATAATTGGTAGCATTTTGTGATGACATTATATGAATAGTTTGTTTCATATTACATTCTCAAATTGAAAAAAATGTTATGAAATTTGTATTAAACTAAAAGAATGAAGTGCTATTTAGCCTCATAGCTGATAATCTTGCATTTGAAGGCAGAATCTTGCAAGTCTTGCAGTAGTGACTGCAATTAGTCTTTATTGTTCATTTCAATGATTAGATAATTGTGCTTTACATTGGAAGTCAAAATTCTCTCTATATTGACAATGATGTGAATTGAATTATTTTGCAAATATAGCAATCATCTATATTTTTTATACTTACTTTCACATTATTTGTATTTACATCGCAAATAGGAACAAATACAAGATTTCTATTTTAATCAAATATTGTATTTAATTTCATTATTAAAATTGTAACTTTTTAACACATAAAATTGTAACACAGCCCTTTTTAAATTTGATTTTTAACTAGTTTTATACTATAATCTATAATATGTTAAAAATGCTTAATCATAAAAACAATTGAAAAGGGCTTTAAATTATTAAAATTTTATATTAATTTATATCAATTTAATGAACAATATATGCAGGAATAATATTTTAATGTTTATTTAAATGGAAATTTTTTTCTTATATTAAAATCATTTCATTATTTTATTTGTAAACTCCAGTATTTTCATCATTATAGGAATTTATTTTTAAGTCTAATTTACATACTGTCAAAAGTAAATGGAGTTAGTTGTAAGATTGCAATATATTTTGGATAAGTAAATGAACATTATGTAAGTGTGTTCCAGGAAAAAAATGTATAAAAGAATTTAATTTTATGAAGAATAATAATGAAATCTTATAAATATGTATTTGTAAATAATAAACCAAAATGCTTGTGCCTTCAACATTTAATTATAATGCATTGACTTGGTAAAAAGAAAAACAGGAAATTAATGCAATGAAAAAATAAAAGTAAAATTAACACTAAATATTTTTGTGTGGTATACTTATTTCGACTGAAGTTTCAGTTTAAATCTGCAAATTTAAGTTCAACACAAACTGTAATTATTATAAAATGACAAAATAGTCTCATGTATTGAATAACTAACAAAACTTTAAATGAAATTAATGTTTGAAAACTCAGTAAATTTAATAAATATTGAAATTGGAATACTTCTCATCTACTTTGCTGAAGAAATTGAAAACAATTTTAATTATCTGAGTTTTTAACTATCTATTAAATTTATTATGTGTTTCATCTATAATATTGAAAAAGTATACAAAAAAGACAAAAATATTTTTTAATCTTCATCAAATGAGTTTATTAAATTGATTATTTCTAACTGAAGAGCATTTCCTTTTTGTTTGTTTTTAATACCGGCGATTCTGCTAGATTGAAATGGAACACTATAATTAAAACCAATCACTTATTTCCATGTTATTACTTCCACTTGGCGAAAAAAAGACAAAACATGATCCGTGTTTAAAATCATTGGCGATATGAATTGCTCGAGTTGCTGGTGCATGCACAAAAAAGTTGCTCATTCTCGGCAACTTATAACGCCAATAACTTTCATTTGGCATGAAACTTGGCGAAAACAAAATGTTTTGAAAATTTCAACTGCGCAGTTGTGAAAAAAATCTGTAATATTATTGGGCGGATAGAACGAGTTGCTCAAAATTTTAGCTGTGACATCACGTAATGTTAAGTCTACGGGAGTTGCTCAAACTAAAATCTGGGCAACTCTAATGTAATAGGGGCTTAAAGCAAATATATATGTGAATATAACACATTTTTTTAAAATTTCTATCAGCATAATTTGTCTTTTTCTTTTCATGTTGCTTTGAGACAGGAAACTCTTTGAATATTAATATATTTACCCTGTTTTTTATTCATTTCAAATTTTTAATTTCCTGTCCTAAAAATATGTTCAATAAAATAAAGTAAGGATTTAGTATTTTTCCTGGCGTATTTAATGCGTATTTGATGCAGTTTGGTTTATCCCTACTGTTGTCAACAACTTAGCTCTTTCTCTGTTTCAGTTCTCAATTTGTTTCCGCAGTGCCATTGATTGAGAAAGACGTTTTTTTTTTTTTTTTTTTTTTTGCTGTCGTTAGCTAAGCGAATTTTATATATGACCCAATGTTCATATATAGAATTCATCAATGATGTACACAAATAGAATCCATCAGTCAATATATATATGTTCTTCCATGATGAATGAGTAGTCACAATGACCCCTAAATGAAATAACGGGGGTAGCTGTCCAAGTTTCTTCAATCAGTTCTTTGTTTCTTAATTATGAGTACCTACCTACTTTTGGGGTAATGATGGCCCACCAATTGGGTGCTTCATTGTACATTCGAGTCTAATCTTATAGAGTCAAAAAATGAAATAATCTTGCGAGTGACCAATTGAAAAGTTTTTTCAAACACATTTTCAAAAAGATGTTAAGCCTTTTTTGAATTTTCTTTAATTTTTGCTCTCATTTTATTGCTTTATAATTTCAGTCGAAAATATGCAAACAATGAGCAAATAGTTTTCCTAATCAGTTAAACTATTTTTTACTAAAAACTATTTTTAGGTATTTTAAAATTTATTTTAGGTAAACGAAATTTTTTCCCATTTATTGCTAATTTAATTCATATAATTTAGATGTGTTTTTTTTTCTATTTCAGCTAAGTCCACTACAAGATTCCTCGCTACATAATGTTTGTTGAAGATTTCCCAAAGACTTTATCTGGGAAGGTTAAGAAATTTGAAATAGCGAAAATTTCAAAAGAGAAGTTAAACTTGTAACTTGTATTTTTGCACACTGTTGCTCAAAGATTTCAGAAGCCATGTATAAAAAACAGAAAATTATTTCCTTGTAAAAAATATCATTTAACTTATCAATGTATATAAAATACTCAGAAATTTTAAAATATACATAAATACACGTGTATCCAGCAGATCCTTTATTTTTAAATTTACTTTCAACACACATATTTGAAAAACTTAAATTGCGTTTTAACAGCAAAATTTTGTTTTCCTTAAATACTCAATTGTATAATAAGAATACAATCATATAAAAATATATTGAATCAAAAGCAATAATTGTAATTTTTAATAAATCCTCATCAACATATATATATATATATATATATATATATATATATATATATATATATATATATATATATTATTATTATTATTATTATTATTAAAAAATACTACTTTTTAAAATGGCTATAAATTTCATGTTACTTTATAAATTTATTATTTCAATCATATTTATAAAGAATTTTACATTTAAGAATTGAATAAATTTTGAATTTATAAAATTATTTTAATAAATTATTTCTTTGTTTTATGCCATATTTATTTGTGTATTGTATTTAATAAATACTTTATTCATTCCATTCAAATGAACCACCTTTTTCTCATTTTATTTTTAATGAATTTTAGAAACAGCGATAATGAGTTAAATTCAACTAATACCCTTTCAAATATTTATGAAACTGAGAAAAAAGAAATGATTGCTTTAAGCTTTAAATGCAAATAATTTTGCTGATAAATATTCCTATTTTTATTTCCATTAGAGAAAACAGTTTTTCAGAATTGTTTCATTGTTTGAGTTAATTATTGTTATTTATAAGAAATATTTATCTACTCAACCATTTTCTTTTTGCAAAGAGGCTAAATATTTTTGAAGGCTAATAACTTTTGAAACAAGAGGGAATATTTTTCCATTTCACACTGTATTTTTCGCTTCAATATTTTTTCTTATAAAATGTAATCCGTTGGTGTTATATAATATTTAATAAAATATATATAAATAATTGATACTCACATGTTTAGAATAATCTCCTTAAATTTGGTTGTAATTTCATTTTATTAATATATAAATATTTTAGGTACAAAATTATAACTTAATAAAATAAAAACGATAACACACATAAATGATGTTGCTAAATTTTAGAAAAAGAATTATATGAATATGATGTCTGTACAAAATTGATGTAGACAATTAATAATCAACATTTATTTTGATTTTATATTGGTAAATATCAACATTATTTTTGGTTTTATAAAATCTTGCTATTTATGTATTTACATTTTTTAATTCAGAATTCACAATATTCTTGTTTCGTATTTGTTGCTCTTTTTTATAGTTTTTACAATTTTAGTCGCTTATTTAAAAAAAAAATCATAATTTTTCATTAGAGCCTAGATCAAATTAAACAATCTTCAGAAGTAAGTTCTTAAAAGAATTGAATAATAATATTTTTTATATACAGCTTATTAGAAAAGGTTAATGTTATTGATAAGACGAACCGTTATTTGTGCATTTTTAATTCATTTTTTCATTGAACTCATCTAGATTCAGAAATTGTCAAATTAATATATCATTGAGGAATATAAATTGAAGAAAAATCTTTTCTTTCAAATTATTTTCAAATTAAATTATCTATCGCATGAGATAAAACTTACGTAAATAGTAAGAAAGAAAAATGATAATAGAAAACATACGTCTGAAATCAAAATTCCACAGTTTTTTGAAAATTGATTTTTCTATTTCTTTTTTAATGACTGATGAGCAATAATCCAGTTTATTTGCGGGGAAAAAAGATTTTAATGTATTAGAATTTGTTTCAAAAATAATTTAACCAATTTGTAATCAAAACTATTTTTATATTTTATAGTGAACAACTTTTAATCGCTTCCTAAACTGAGCGAAATAATCTCCCATTCAATAACACTTTTGAAATCAAAATAATAGAAATGGCTTATCGAGATGAAATTGTAATAAATTTTCTTGTGGTTTACCTACCATCACATCTTCTAGAAAGACAAAAGAAGTAGCCTTTAGCACCGGTAAGAGATAATATGCTTTGTAAAAACTGGCTTTTGACTATATATGCTATATATAATCATGCTGTAGTTGGCATTTAATATTTTCTATTTTTTAAAAATTCCTTCCATAAATTTCAAATAACCTTTTTATTCCCTTCAAAAGCATCTTCTACTCTTTAATGTTTGAGGCCTGGTTGGTTAGGGGTTGTTCTCATCGTCGGAAAGTAGTCAGTTCGAATTCCTGCTTTACCGAAAATTCCGTCGTGTTTGCTAAAGGCGACTGGGGCCCATTAAAACTGGGCATAGCTGCAATATCCTCCAAGTGAAATGATACCTCTGGGCTAGCAGGTCAAGTATAAAGGATTCTTCTTTGTCCCTGCTTCAAAATCGTGGAGACTCCACGCGGCTGCTTCTATTTAATTGCTAGAGCCCAACTCAGGGCTAGGTACAAAAAAGAATGTTGGTGCTAAAACTACATTTTAATGTTTGTCTGAATTCAAGTTTTTTTAATGATTTACTAAACATTTTGGAGCAAATGAACTTGTGGTTGTATTTTCATATATTTTCTTAAGATTAAAAATATAACTTCCCTAATATTTTCAATAGAAAACTATATTTTCCAATATTTCCGTGGGACCTGGTCTCTGTGATCTTAAATGATGATTTTACAACCATCATTTAAGTAAAGCAAAAATTTATTTTAACTTATTCCGGATAATACAAATTATAGACGAAAATATGTGCTCCTTTAATTGAATATAACTAATAAAAAGTATTAAGACTTTCTTTTCATAAAATGTTTATTTTAAAAATAACTTTCACAATACTGTTATACAAATATATTTAAAGAAATATCTTATAAAATTATTTACAAAATATATAACAATTACTCTTTTCTTATTGTAAAATCTTTTTCTTCGAAATTTTCGCCATCTCATATTTTTTCAATTTTCCAGAAAAAGTCTTGGGAAACTCATCCACAAATATTATGTAACGTGGTATTTTAAAGTAGCTAATCTAAAAAGAAACAGAGGATGCAATGAAAACATTAAAAAAGTAATAAAATTAGAATATTCTCAAAGAAAAACGTAATGTAGTTTGTAAAAAAATTTTATAATTTAGTTCAATAACTCAAAGAAAATTTGTAAGTGTGTTATTGCAAATTCCAAAAGAAAATTTTATAATTTAGCTAAGAATAAAATATTTTAATTACGAAAAAAAATTGAATATGAGCGACATTCTGTATTTAAGTAAAAAGATAATATTATGTATGCAGTGAAATTCAAACAAAAAATGCTTAAAACAACATCCACATTTTTCAGTAATAAAATGTTGGTAATAAATTAAGTTTAAATAATTTAAATCGCTATTTCATCCTTTATATAACAGTGACATTACTTAAAAAGTCAAAATTTAAATGATTCATTTTTTTAATTAAACTGGATTGTATTTTGACGCTTAACAGGCATTTATAAAAATGAACATTTTATTTTTGTAACTCAATTCTTTTTTACATATTTATATTGGTAGCCTAGTGGTTAGGGTATCGGCATTCCATCCGGAAGGACAGAGTTCGATTCCCAATGCCGCCAAAGACCCACCAAGTACATGCGATATACGTGCTCGCTAAATCTGTGGAATCGAAAGTCCTGTGGTCGGTCGTTAAGCAGTTACCATGAATGCAATGATCATGGAGAAAATTTCCTCGCACTTCAGATCAATGTCAAAATTGAGGGAGTGGATTCTCTGGTGGGCCATCTATCGGGGGATATTAAAAAGAACAAAGACGCACTTTCACCTTCATGGTGCTCTGATTGAAACGAAAGACGCTCCCTATTGACTTAAATTCGCATTTCCAGGGCATGACGAGCTTGGCTTGTCCAAGTGTCATAAGTATCAACAACAACATAACAACACCAACAGGATGCCTTTCTAGAAGATTCCTTTTCTAACGAGAAGCTTTATCTGACACAAAAATGCATGAAACCAAAAATAACTAAAAGAAATCCAAACGTAACATGCCAATGTTTTTGTGACTGATAAAATAAGAAATAATTGAATATCTTCAATGAATTCGTTATGCATTAGATACAGCTCTGTGAACAATCTGGTAGTACAGATCTGTTTTAATTATTTTGTTGCATAATTCCTCCTGTTAAAATTTTTCAAAAATATACGAAATTCTTATTTTGCAGGGAGAAAAATCAAAGAGTTAGGTTAAGTTTCCATTTCTAGTTTTTTGTTTTTAATAACAATAAACCAAAAACTTGTCTTAGCCACTTGATAATACATATTGCTACACAAGACATTAAGAAACTGGTATTTTTGCCTCTCGACAAGTACACGTTTTTATTATTGGAATGCATGTTTAAAATTAAAAATACATAAATATATTTGGTTAAATTTCAATGAAAAACAGACCTTATATATTTATGTCTTTATTAAAATTAAATTCAAGATTTTTCATTTACTTAAGAACATAATATATGTATTGCTGTGTGTGGGGGGGGCACTGTTTGTAAATTCTAAAAATAACTTTAAATTTTATCTAAAAACATTTATGTATTAAATTTTAAAGAAAAATTTCCTATTTACGTTAAACTCAGGAAAGAAAAATTTCTGTAATAGATCTTGATATTCTGCAAAAAACAAATTTAACTAAATCCAAGTCTTTAAAATCAATAAAAAACTTTAAAAATGGAATCACTTAAATTGTCCTCAGTAACTATATAAATTAAATTTATCTTCATAAATATAAATAAAATTTACATATCTTTCATTTTTGAATGTAACAAATGCTTCCTGTATACCTTTCCTTTACAAAAATTCTTAATTTCTTCTTCGGTAAGGGACATACCAGGCCTTACAGCTATCCAACAACATAACTCCTCTCCCATCCTCTCATCAGGAACTCCCACAATCTAAATTATTCAAATAATAGTTTTGAGAGTTTTATCATGACATGCTTTTCAAAACAGTTTATAACGCAGAATATTTAAAATGTATTTTAAACAATTAAATCGTTAAAAATATATTGCAAGAATTACTTGTGCTATTCCTTTTATTCAAACTCTGAAATGATTTAATTAACTTATTTATTTGATACATAATATTTTATAAAATGGCTTGTGTGTATGTTTAAATAAATTATTTATAATTAAACTATTTAAATATTTTGATGAAAGTAACTGCACATATTTACATAATCCAGTTCAACTTTTGATTTTATGTCAAATAACTATATACAACTTAATAGTAAAAGAGGATTTGATTAAAAACCGTTTCTCTTTGCATAAATTTATTTTATAAACTAATTTATGATTTGATTTTGATTTCAAATTTAATGTATATTTTTTTCCTTAAAAATAAGCTTTTGATATGACTTGTATATTACCAAAAGCATAAAAAAAGTTCTAACAAAAGTACATTCTACAGAAGGATTAACTCTTAACAATATATGCTTATCATGAAAGAAAAAGTGGAGGAAAAAATTCAATGATTAATAATATTGTTAGAATTAAGATCTTTTAAAATTTTAAATATTTTTCATAAGTTTTTGCCTTTATTACCAAAAACTCACATCAATTTTAATATGTTACATAGATCAATATGTATGACAACTGATTATATTAATAGGAATTTAAATTTTGATATCTACTTTGCTATACTTACGTGTACATCGAGAACTGCAGGATGAGAGCTTTAGAAGTTTTCGACTTCAAGACAGTAAATATTCTCGCCGCCTCGAACCACCATGTCTTTTATCCGACCGGCAAGCCTGAGCTCTCCCTTCTCATTCATTACGGTAATGTCTCTGTAGCAGTTGAAAAGAATTCATTATGCTCCATAATAAATCATCCATTACAAAATTGGCATTTAAAATTAATAAATTTGAATCATATTCATAACTAAAATCAGTGATTCTATCATTGAAAGCAAGTGTTTGACATATGGTTTAAAAATCTTTACATGTTATCACTATTTCTAAATTATGTTCTTTAATATAAGCGTGAAAATGTTAACATATTGAAGGAATTGGAAGGGAAAAAGTGTGGTAAACCTTGGAAAATTAAAGCAGAGGAAACTATTGACAAAATAGAAATATGACATTTATCATGGCAAAAATAACATTAAAAAATATCGAATAATTTTTAAAAAAATATGTTTTTTGGAGAATTTTTGCTATCTTCAGTGTAAACTGCAGTATTTGTATTTTGCTTATTTTATATACGGTTGACTGTTTAATATCCAAAGACCATAAATGGAGTACTCTCTAAATATTCATTTTTATAGGTATTAATAATGTTACACTTGTAAGATTACAAATATAAATATGGTAGAAATATAGCAATCGTATGGCAGAAACTAACAAGTCAATCTACTAGCCATCCAATTGCTTATTTTATGCACAGGTGTAAAACTGATTTATTGCTTCCAAAAGTAGTTGTTCTGAATACTGTTTCTCAGGGTCTAGGCTTTCAGTTTCTTGAAAATTTTATAAATTATTATTGTAGTTTAATATATATTTCCATTTATCCCGCAAAAGTATTACTTTATTATTTGTATTTTTCCTTGTGTAGCAATGTTAATAGCAGTAGTATATATTTGCATTTGAGCTTAAGCTATATAAATGTTCAATCAATGAAAGAATCATTTAGATTCTTCAAAGATTAAGCGCATTGTTTGACACGGTATAGTGGATAGCCTAACAAATAAAAGATAACTTTCGAACATCTATCGTATACTGCTCTCTGAAGAAATTTTTCCTTGAGACAGAGATATATTCAGGTATCGCAAAAGAGAAATTCTGGAAAACTCTTAAGCTCCCTATCCAAAACACGTCTTCTTCTTTTCTTTCTTATCCCCTGGTCTAAATCAGACCAGGTCCATGACATCCTTCGCCTTCAAAGAATCGAGGACAGCTCCAGGGCTGTATAAAAGTTCACGCTTTGAAAAGCCAATGCAGTTCCGTTGTCATGAACATGAAAGGGAAAGGGGGACGGTTTCTGATGGTAGTAACTACCCTGAGTACCTAAGAAAGGCAGAAGTCCGACTTTGCTCGTTCACCTGTCTAACATTAGCTGGATAAAGTGAATGGCCTTCACATCTTGGGTGGCCCTACCAGGAGTATACACTCCCGACGTACTTAGTTTTACCCAGTATGAAACCGATGTGCTTTATCAACAACTTTTGCAGTCTGCTCATCGTCGGAGTATCCCAAAAATAAATTAAATCCTCGGCAGCAGAGTTCTCCTGGGTTGTTTGGAGGTACAATGGCACCTTTTCATCTACAACCTTTACCTAAGAAAATTAGAAATGCATTAACAAAGAGAATGCAAAAAACATTTAATAAAAATTTATGAAAATATTACTCGGCTTTAAAATTTTGAACAATAAAATTTCGGGTATCTGTAAGATTTTCATTTCTATAAAATTTAAACTAATCTTTATTGTTAATTTAAAGGGAGAAATATTATCATTGCTAAAATAAAAAAAATTGCTTTTGTTTCTTAGGTATCTAAACATAAATGTGTAATTAATAGAACGTAAAGTGTGAATAGCAAGAATAGGACTTTATAAGATTTTCAATCAATATTAACTTGCTTACATCATTTCAACCTTAATAACCCATCATGCAACCATATTTCGCTACACTCTGGTTCTTTTAAGCAAAGTTTTAGACTGTAATAATTATTCTAATAGAATTTTTCTACCATCACAAGCCTTGCTAGAATTATATATTCTATAATTTATTCATCACGAGATGAGTAAATGTGATTAGGAGTACCAATTTTTGATCGTGGCGCAAAATGCACTTGAAATAATAACTTCCATTATTCCATTAAAAATATAACATGTGGTGTGTATAAATTAAAGTTTCATTTATAAACAGTATCTGATTCAGTCATTTCTCATAAGTAATATAAGTATTCACTATTAAATTCTTTTTCAGTTTAAAATTCATATACTAGAAGTCTCTATCTGCTCGCTGAGAAAATTCTCATAATATTCAATTACAGCATATGAAATTTTAAGAAAGAAAGTAAAATTTATCTGGAAATAATCAATGGATATTTAAATTGTTGTTTCAGAAATCAAGTTAAAAATTTCTTAAAAGTAACTTAATTAGATAAATAATGTTTGAAAATGAAAATAAAAGTAAAAAAGATTACATATTTCATCCAGTAAAAAGTTATCCATATATATATATATATATATATATATATATATATATATATATATATATATATATATATATATATATATATATATATATATATATATATATATATATATATATATATATATATATATATATATATATATATATATATATATTCTTAAAATTGCACATGCAGTTGAAAAGAAGCGAGAGTTCAGATCATGTTTATGTGAAACTTTATTTTATCGCCGGGGAAAATGGTTGTAAGATGACAGATTGTCTAAACACCGAAGAAAATGCTGTTTTTGTATAGATAAAGACATTAGAAAAGAATCGTCATAAAACAGGGAAAAAAATGATTTTACTAGCATAAAAACAAAATTAACAAAAGTAAAATATAAGTGATATTAAAAAATTTTTAAATTGATTGCCTCTATGGAAGACACAAGCTTCAAATTTTTGTTGCATGAAAGTTTGAACATTCTCAAACATTTTAGGTCTGTTATAGATTTTTTTCCTCTGCTCAATGGGTGAATGTTTCGCAGTTATCCATACACGAGACTGATTTACTGGAACACCACGGCCTATCCATCAATTGTCAAGCAACGAATTCAAATGATTCTGTACAGAAAAGCTGAAATAGGCGTGACTCTCCTTTGTACTGTTACCACATAAAAGAATCCATCTCAACGAAAATACCGAGTTGTTCAAGCAGTCTGACACCATTTTTCCAAAGAAGATTAAATTCTCTGTACGTTTCTGGCGACCAAACTACAGGGTAGGCCAGAAATACACGTGGTTTTTATCCCCCACTAGGCAGGCATTCAGAATCACATAGGAATCAGGCACTACCATGATTTCCTATGTGTTTTTGAGTTGACTACATATACTTTATATCTCCTAGAAGTTGGACAAAACCCTGATAATTCTTAAAAATCTTGAATGTACTAAAAAATCATTAAAAATAAATATATGACCTTCTGGAGAGTAGGAATTTAACTATGGGCTGACAAGTTGATGACAGTAAAAAAAAGTGAAACAAAGTTACTGTCAGATACATTTGAAACAAATCAATAAAAAGTGATCTGATAAAATAATAAAACATAATTATAACTAAGTTTTCAGTTTAAGAACTAATAATTCTCTTTTATTTTAAAAAGTAATAAAATAATGAGCTCTAATATCAAAATAACATATGCGCTCCCTATATTTCCTTAGTATTTCGGAAGTAAAATTTTATTTAATTTCTCCATGTAATTTTCGTTTAGAATTTGTTATAAAATTTTAAGTAAAGTAAGTATACACTGTAAAAAAACGGAAGGAATACAGTAAAATTCGCTGTTATTTAAATAGCTATTATAAGGACACTAATCATTACATTAAATTTTACTGTAAAATTGAGCCGCAAAAAATCGTTTGCTATTGGGCATGCGCATTGAATTAGCGGGATAAAAGTTTCTTCTGTTCCTGTTATCAAATTAATTTCACCATTTATTTGCCCTTGTTTTCGCTTGGTGAAGTTGTTGATATTTTGAGAATAGTTGTTCCTTTAGTTGGATTTCTATTGAAATTTAATCACCAAATATAAGGTAACGTATACTTTTCTTATTGTTTATTATGAAAGTTGTGTTAGCTAACTTTGATATATATAAATTCTTATAAATTTGACATTTCAAAAAATTCTAAGCTGAATTTAGAAACGATCATATTCACTTGTATTAATTAAGTGTCAATATTTTTTAATTACTTTTTATTAATATTTAAAATATTTTATAGTAGTTTGGTAACATAAGATAAGTATTTTAATTATCACATTTTCGACGAAATTCGAGTTGTATTTAAGTGCTTCTATTGTTATAAAAATTGCTTAGGTATATTTCTTTCGAAATTAAAATTGAATAATCACTTATTGCTAATATTTTTTAGATATATATTATTAAATATATTAACGGAATTTCAATTTTATTTCGCTGTTGAAAATTACTGATTTTTCTTTCATTGTAAAATGATATAAATTTATTGTATATTAACTAAATATAACATAATTTTTTTATATTTTCAAAATAATTTTTTTGATTAGAATTTTATTAAAAAATGTTTATTTTTCAATACAGATCGTTAAATTTCATTCTAATTAGGATCATTTATTCAATTCCATTTTGTAACATGCATTAAAATAATAATTTTTTTAGGCATAAATGTTTGTAAATTCTTTCAATAAAATAATATTACAAATATAATATTTATTTGAATAAATGGTCTTGTGTTTAGAATTTGCTTGAAATGTAAAAATGCATTTCAATGAAAAATGTAATGCTTTTTTAAAATATCTATTTTTTTAAATCATCATTTTATAACAAATATATAAGAAATATTCCTTTTTTAAATACATATTAGGAAGTACTATTCGAATTAAGGTCATTTATTTAGAAAATGTAAAGTTTATTATTTTATAACCATATTAATTAATTATTTAAATTTATATTACTAATTAGAACATTAATTAAAAGCCTGTTTGGGAAATCTTGTTGGTTGTATGATATTTATAAAACAAAATTTCAGGCAACACATTTTTTTGTAAAAAATTACATTATTACTGCAAATTTTACTTTATTTTATTAAAAAATTGCAAAATTTGTAGTTCTATTTATGATTTATTTACATTTTAGTGAAGGAATCTGAAATTCATAAAAAGAAAAGCTAATTTAAAATTATTATTAAGGAACAAATACAGGAGTGAAAACTTTGTAATTTGTTCTTGCTTAACATATTTGAAATATATTGTGCTCAAGATTTTTTAATACTACCTTCCAATTTTTATTTATTTGGGAAAACAACAATATCTCCCTGTGCACCAAAAAAAACCACACAGGGCCCGAAGGTACATTAAATGTACTACATATCAAATCCAAATAAATCATGAGATAAAAAAATAATAATAAAAGAAGGCAAAGAGAAAAAAAAGAGATATAAAAATAAAAAAAGGAGTTAGATAATGGCATGGATAAATTTTTAAAAAAAATTCAAAATTCTCTTTCTTTACTTGGTCTAACAAAATCGGGGGCCACCTGTGGAAAATATCAATCCGCAGCAACCCACTTGGTACTGCCTGAACGCTAGAGGGCGTTCTTTGCAACTTGTATTTTGTATTTGTTATATAGTTTTTAGTCGCACTTTTGTTTTTGCTTGCTTTTGTAGGAGAACTATGTTTCTCAGCTCGGGTCGATTTAATCGGCCAAAAGTATTTGTTATTTTGATCTGTTATTAAATATTTACGTTTTCAATTGCGTATTTATTTAGTATACGTATGCAGTGCCTTCACCGGATCTATTTAGTTTTTAGTTTGATATATATAGTATTTTTTTTTCATGGTGCATCGGCCGGGAAACGGCACTGCACTTCTTTGTTCGTAAATCGTAGGAAGCCTTCATTGCTGTTATAGTTTGATTCGATCAGCATTCTGTTGTGCTTCATTTATAGTTCTTCGCCTTTTGTGGGAATATCGTTGCTTCTTCCATCGATTGGATATTTATTACTGGAGAATAATTAGGGTGAGTTGTTTATTCTTGATTTATATATTAGTTAATATGGATACTGAAAAAATTAAGAACAAACTTAAAGCTCTTAAGAGCAGTGCTACTAGATTTGTTAAAAACTTAGATGTCACTTTACTTAATGAAACTAATGTCAATACTTTAGAAATATTATATAATCAATTAATTGAAAAAATTGATAGTCTTAAAATTGCTGATAATGAGCTTCTTAGTGTTATCGATGCTAAAGATATTGAGAGGGAAGTCGAACAATGTGAGATTTTTATGGAAAATTTAATATCTTATAAATGTAGAATTACACAAAGAATAAAATCTCTTACTCCTCCAATTGTGTCACCTGTTATTGACTCTACTGATGCGCTTAGTTCAAAGGTAGAACAGTCTAGACAATCAGTTAAATTGCCAAAATTAACTGTTAATAAATTCTATGGTGACCACAGATCTTGGTTAGAATTTATCAGTCAGTTTGAAAATGCAATCGATAAAAATAGTAGTTTATCTAAAATTGAAAAACTAATTTACCTTAAAAGCCTAGTAGGAGGTGCAGCAGCGAAAGCTATTTCCGGTTTCGCATTAACAGAAATTAATTATGATGCAGCTTTAGAACTATTAAAATCTCGATTTGGACAAAAGAATTTACTCATTAATGCGCATTTAGGATCTCTGCTAAGCTTAACTCCCATAAAAAATACAAGCGATACGAATAGTTTAAGAAAATTGTACGATCGTGCGGAAACAGAAATTAGGAATTTAGAAAGTTTAGGTATAAGCTCGGAATCATATGGTAATCTTTTAACCCCGATAATTTTAAAAGTATTACCCGCTGATTTAACCTTAGAATTTAGTAGAAAAAGTAAAAATGATGATTGGAATTTGGGATCTCTTCTTCAGTTTTTAGGTGAAGAAATACTAAGTCGCGAAAGAGCTCTCTCTTTCCATCCTCCTGCTAAAGAAAAACAAACTTCAACTCCCCCTTTTCAAGACCGCAGTAGTGGGGCCTTCGGGTCAAAGTTCTCCCACCGCGACGCTTTTCGAAAACCGAAAGGCAATAATTCTTCGGCGGCTGAGCTTTTAGTGAGTCACACAACACCTAATAAATGTGTTTTTTGTAAGGAGAATTCGCACGACTCTTTTTCCTGCGATTCAGTCAGCATAGAAATGAAGCGCGATTATTTGAAAAGAAATAAGCTTTGTTTCTTTTGTTTTTCGAGTGGACACCCAATTTCATCTTGTTTAAAACTTAAAAAGGATAAAGGATGTTCATTTTGTGGCTCAAAATCACACCCAAAAACCCTTTGTTACAAGTATCATAATAATTCTAACGAAGCAGTTTCTATCACACAAGAAGAAAATAATGACATCATTACTAACTTGTCTTCTTGTAAAACCGAAACTAAATTGCAAAAAGTTTTATTGCAAACTGCGTCAGTTATTGCTCGTAATGGAGACCAGTATAGAAAATGTCGTTTATTGGCCGACACAGCGGCGCAGCGAACTTTTATTGAAAAAGAGCTTTCGAAATTATTGAAACTTCCAGTGATTCGAAAAGAAAAACTTTCTGTTTATTCCTTCGGGAACCAATCTCCTATTGAAAAAACATTTAATGTAGTTAGATTAAGATTAGAAAATGAGGAAGATCGAAATTCATATTTAGAAATCGAGGCATTGGAAACGGAAAAAATATCCACTGCTCATATTCCCCCGCCTGACATAAACATCACAATTCACAATAAACATTTAAGAAACTTAAAATTAGCGGATACATGTAATAAAGATGTTGAAATTTCCATTTTAATAGGCGCGGACTATTATTATAATATTATGACGGGTAGAATAAAACGAATTAATCGAAAACTTGTAGCTGCTGAATCTCTCTACGGCTGGTGCTTAATTGGAGTCGCAGAGACTTCTAACAAAAATTTCAGGGATACTTTCACTATGAAAGTAGTAATAGAAGAAGACATTTCGAAACAATTAGAGACATTTTGGCAAATAGAAAATCTAGGAATCGAACCAACAAACGATAATCTAAATTGTAATAATAACAAAATTTCGCGAGAATTTGAAGAGAATATTCGGTTTCGAGATGGTAGATATGTAGTTAAATTTCCCTGGAAGGATAATTTAAAAGAATCACTTGATAATAATTATGATGTTGCGTATGGAAGATTTTCAAAATTGTGTTATAGGTTTCAAAATGATATCTCCTTATATAATGAATATAAAAATGTTGTAGATAATTACATAGATCAAAACATTGTAGAACCTGTTCCCGAGTCTTGTGTAGTAGATAGTGCAGAATTTTATTTGCCGCATAGGGCAGTTATTCGTCATGATAAGGTGTCTAGCAAACTCAGAATTGTTTTTGATGCTTCCTCACATGAAAGAGGCAAGCTTTCATTAAATGACAGTTTGTATGTAGGTCCTAATTTGTATCCTGATTTATTTGAACTTTTATTGTCCTTTCGAAAACATCCAATCGCATTTACAGTAGATATTAAACAAGCATTTTTGAATATAGAGATAGATGAATCAGACAAAAATGTAACAAAGTTCTTTTGGACTGACAATCCTTTTTCACTTTCGGAGTCTTTAAAAGTTCTCAGATTTAATAGAGTTTTATTTGGAATAAACAGCTCACCCTTCCTCTTAAGTGCAACAATTAAACATCATTTGAAAAAATATTCTTCTCTTTTTCCACAAACTCATGAACTTTTGAACAACTGTTGTTATGTTGATGATATCATAGGAGGACAAAATACTGTTGCATCTGCCTACACAACTACTGTTGAATGTGCCCAGATTTTTAGCGAAGCGAATATGCCTTTACATAAATGGGCTACAAATTCTGTGGAGTTACGTGAACTTTGGATGAAAAACGGCTTCTCTACTGAAACAAAATCGAGCCCAATCGGTCAAAATATGATAAATTATAAAGTGCTTGGCATTTCCTGGGATACTGATAGAGATTTGTTTTATTTTGATATAGAAAATCTATTATCCTTTGTATCGAAAGGGACTGACACAAAAAGATTTCTGTTGCAAGTTGCTGGTCGAATCTTCGATCCAATAGGATTTGTGACTCCCTATGTGATTCGTTTGAAAATTCTTATTCAGAAAGTATGGGAATTAGGTCTTTTCTGGGATCAAGAAATGCCGCAGATTGTACAAAGGCCATTTAGAGAATGGTGTCTTGAATTGAAGGAACTTAGTTTAGTGACAATTCCTCGTTTTTATCATTTCACAGATTTAGATGCAATTGATGTGCAATTTCATTCCTTTTCGGACGCATCTAAAAAGGCCTATGGTGCAGTATTATATTTTCGTGTCGTCAAGGTTGACGGGACTGTTGTAACTAGTTTTGTCTCCTCGAAAAGCAGGGTTGCTCCATTAAAGACACTTTCTCTGCCTAGATTAGAATTGATGGGAGCACTGCTTTCTGCTAGGCTGTGTGATAAAGTTTCCAAAGCATTAAAGTTGCAGAAACCTTGTTATTTTCATACAGATTCCTCTATCGTTTATCATTGGATCAAGGGTGAACCGTCCCGTTTCAAGCCATTCGTCAAAAATAGGATAGAAGAAATTCAAAAGTTGACTGAACCATCGAAATGGAATCATTGCCCTGGGAAAGAAAACCCAGCTGATATTTTAAGCAGAGGGATGTCAGTTAAGGAATTGAAGAATAGCGAACTTTGGTGGCATGGGCCATCTTGGCTTAAGCAAGCAGAGCAATTTTGGCCCAAAATCAAAACGAAAAATGTAAGAAATCAGGACTTAGAATATAAAAGTAAATTTAGTGACATTTCACAAAATGAAATTGTCCTCGAAAATCGTGAAAAACTCATAAATATTGATAAATTTAGCAGTTATCTCAAAATATTGCGAGTAACTGCCTTTGTACTTCGATTCGTAAACAATGCTAGAAACACTTTAAAGACAAAGGGTGCCCTAGAAACTGATGAACTAAAAATGTCAGAAGAATATTGGATTAAAGAAACCCAAAAAGAAGCGTATGGACCCGAGTTGACAGATTTAGAAAAAACTCAAAGAGTTAGTGATTGTTCAAAGATTTGTTCTCTAGTACCATTTTTAGATGATAGGAATATTTTACGAATAAAGGGTAGATTAGGCGAATCAGAACTTTCCCTGGGTGAAAAACAACCTATTCTTTTACCCAAAAACTCAAAGTTCTCAGAATTATTAGTTATGCATGAGCATACAAAGAATTTTCATAGTGGAGTAACAACTACTCTTGTAATAGTCAGAAGGAAGTTTTGGATAGTGAAAGGGAGACAACTCGTCAAGAGTGTTATCAATAAATGCTTAATTTGTAGGAAATACAATGTTAAGCCAGCTAACCAAATAACAGCGCAACTTCCAAAAGATAGAATTTTAGAAAATCCTCCCTTTGAAATTTGTGGTCTTGACTTTGCAGGACCAATATTTTACAAATGTGATAAAGAGGTCAGAAAAGCTTATTTTGCAATTTTTACCTGTGCTGTAACTAGAGGAATACACTTAGAATTAGTGTCATCGATGTCTACAAAACATTTCTTACTCGCTTTTCGGAGATTCATTTCCAGGCGAGGTAGTTGCAGCGTTGTTTATTCAGATAATGCTAAAACGTTTAAAGCTGCAAACCGGGACTTCATGGACTTTTTCAACATTTTACAGCATTCGGAATTTAAAGATTTCATTTCATCTCGTGGGATTACATGGAAATACATCGTTGAAAGAGCTCCCTGGTGGGGCGGATTTTATGAACGGCTCGTGAAATCAGTAAAAGATCCACTCAGAAAAATTCTTGGGAAAGCTCTCCTAACGTTCGAAGAACTAGCAACGATTATAACTGAAATCGAATATGTTATCAACTCGAGACCTTTATCTTATGTGACAGATAAATTTTCTGAGCCCGATCCTTTAACACCTCTTGATTTCTTGCAATATGGAAGAAAAAATCATGATTATCCTCTTCACTTCGCTGAATTAGCAAATAGTCTGTCTAATAGAGAATCTTTGATCAAGAGAAAACAATATCAAACCGTTCTTTTGAAACATTTTTGGATCAAATGGAAAGAACAATACCTTCTCGATTTGAAAACTGTACATCGTTATAAGTCACCAAATGTTTGTCCAGAAGTGAAGATTAATGATGTTGTGCTCGTCGAAGGATCCTCTAAATCCAAACTGCTATGGGACTTAGGAATAGTTCAAGAAACTTTTCAAGGTAGAGATGGACACGTTAGAGCCTGTATTGTTAAAACCAAAAAGGGACTTTTCAGAAAACCAGTACAATTGATATATCCTTTCGAACTGAACGAGTGAACTGGTTTTTATGTATCCTTTATTGATATTTTTGAAACATTTATTGAAAATACCTTTATTTGTAACCTGAATTCTGTATAAGTTTGATTGTAATTTAATTGATTCATATGTTTTGATTGTAAATTTTGTATATTTTTATACTTCTAATGTTCAAATTTTAAGTTTTAATATGTTGATATAATTTAGTGATTTGTGAAATTTTCAATTTTTTTCCTATTTATAATTACAGTAATTTGTTCAAAAAATTTAATAATTTGTTCGCCAACATTGAATAATTTTAATCCTTATAAAAGCTGTTTTATATAAATATTTGTTTAAATGTAGTTAAGCAAACTGGAATAATCTTGTGTATAAGTTTGTAATCTTTGAGTATTAACCATTTAATATTAGTTTATTTTTGTCAATTTGTAACTAAAGTTTTCTTGTATTTGTTTTATTGCAATAATTCTATAGATACTATTGATGAACTCTTTGGAGAGTTCATGGTGGGGAGCTGTGGAAAATATCAATCCGCAGCAACCCACTTGGTACTGCCTGAACGCTAGAGGGCGTTCTTTGCAACTTGTATTTTGTATTTGTTATATAGTTTTTAGTCGCACTTTTGTTTTTGCTTGCTTTTGTAGGAGAACTATGTTTCTCAGCTCGGGTCGATTTAATCGGCCAAAAGTATTTGTTATTTTTATCTGTTATTAAATATTTGTTACGTTTTCAATTGCGTATTTATTTAGTATACTTATGCAGTGCCTTCACCGGATCTATTCGGTTATTAGTTCGATATATATATATATATTTATTTTTTTCACCACCTATTATTTAAGTCTTTACAAAGCTTGTTCCTTTCTTCTGAAACAGATGGGCATTCAAGAAGAATGTGAGAAGGGTTGTCACTCCTAGAGTTGCACATGCACACCTCACTGTTTTTAATGTGGAAACGGTGTAGATAACTATTGAATTTCCCATGTCCAGTGAGGAATTGCGTAATTCTGAAGTCAGTGTAAAACCAGTAGTTCTTAATTCTGCAGGGAACTGAAAGGAAAAAAGATTTTGTCCACTTACAATTAGGAGAGGAAACAAAAACTACCTTCCAATATAGTCATACTTTTTAAAAAAATTTTTAAATATTTCTATGTTTTGGGAAAATAAGAATTTATGACGAAAGTGTTTGATTTGTATAGGAAGTTTTAAAAATAGAATAATCACAAATAACTTTTAGTAGTAAGACTATTCAGAGTAAAAGCCTCTTCATATCAATTTCAGCCATATTTGAAAGCTGGAATAGGAATTGGGAGAGAGAGTTTTTGTAAGCACGAGCATTTTTAAAGTTTTCTATTTTTCCTTCATTGTGATGTCCGACAAGAAACCAAAATGCAGTTTGTTTTTTGATGTTATAATTGAAGAGGTTGTAAAATTAATATGAGACTTTTGCATTTCAATGAAAAGTTATTAACACACCTAGTGATATTTCCACATTAAAAGAAATATGGCCTTGCTTATTTTTAAAGCAAAGCATTTTGTACCATTTTAAGTGTTTAACTGCTGTAGATTTAAATGAAAGTATAATTAATTTAAACTTAAGTTTGCATCAGCTAACAAAATTAAAAGAATTGTTAATTTCTTAAAAACTTCTCCTGGAGGTTGTAAAATACAGTCTTCAACCATTGAGGAATAGGATGGAAAAGAGGATGTTGGAGCGTATATTGTTCTTCTATCTGCATATTTTGGAGAAGAATTGAAAAAATATTTAGAAGTATTGCAGTAAAGTATTCAAAACTTTATATAAAAATTAATGCTTGGTAAATTATAAATAAGAAATTTAGAAATGAATATAAAAATTAATCATAAATAAATTAATCAGGAATTTGTTTATTGGTTTTAGATTTCCACATTTTCTCAGGATGCACTGTAGATATTATAGACTTATAATAACTACAGTGCATCCAAGTAAATATTATAGCAGTAGATATTATAGACTTACCTTGCACACCATGTGTATTAATTTATGGTATGTATTATTTATATATATTTCATAAGGTTTGAAATGTTTTAACTCAAAATCAAAAATTTGTTGTTACATTTATCGACCTCTTCAAATACTGTTTACTCTGCTAACATTCTATTTAAAAGAAATCATATGAATATATAAAATTCTAAGAAAATCTAAATAAATTATTTTAGTTAAATATATCTTTTTTGATATAACTTCAATTGTATTCTCCTTTATTTATCTTTAAGTACGTATATAATGCCGTAAATATACAGAAATAATGAACAGCAAATTTTTTTATATTTCCTAATTTTGCTCTATTTCATGTAATTTCTTATTGAAATTAAAGTTTTCTTAGAGGGAAATACAACTTTGATCTCACTGTGAGACAACTTAGATTTCACTTTTGAGATAACTATTTACGAGTTAAAGAAATTCAATTTTAAGCAAATGTTTTATAAAATGTTGTTTCATAAATTATTGTTACTTTGACACATTATCGCATTTTAATTTTTCTGTTTATTTTCGATGGAAATATTTTTAAATTGTGTATGTATGTATGCAAAAGAAATGTTTCCATATTCTCTACAAAATTAATTTTTTTAACTTCAAATCAGCTTTTGTAAGTTATCTTTAAAATGTGGGCATAAGGTTCATGTTTTGCACTTTATTTCTAAAAATTTGTTATTCACAGTTCCCATTGGAAATGTTATGATTTGCTTCTCAGAGGATATAATTTTCGGTAGCAAAAATGAATCCTTATAAAACAAATTCTATATTCTCTTTTAATTAAATCAATTACAAGTTAGTTTTTCGAGATAGAAAACATCAGTTAAAATGATTTAATATGAAGTAAAGCTTTTATCATCCTCATAAGAAGTGAGACCATCATTACCCTAAATTCTTATCATGAAAGTGCTAATATCCCTTGAAATAATTTTTATCATCAAAATGATTGTGATTGCATGAATGTAACAACCACTTGTTGACTATTAAAAGAAGCATATTTTAGGGAAATTCAATCAATTATATGAAACAATAAAAAGTTCTAATTATTTTATTGAACTATTAAACAACTTTTCCTCTGAAATATTCAGCTCTTGAAATTTCAAATTAGTTATTCATGTGTCTGATTTCTATTTTTATTTATATATTTTTTTATTTTCAGGTGCTTGTTCAACTTTAATCCCTCGCGGGGAACGAAATCTAGAAAATATGTCAAGGATGGAATCCAAGCACGTGTTTTTGTCGCTTTTAAATAATTTATCCAATTTTAAATGGCTATAATTATTAAAATGTAAATAAAAAATTCTTTACAATATTTGTGTATTGTCAACTATATTGCTTTTTTTCCTCAGAATCTTTATTTGCTTTTATTATAATGGAAAAAAATCAATTACTTTAAACAATATCAAAAAGAAAACTTTTATTGTCTTTACAGTATAATTAAAATACTGTATCATTAACTAACTCCCCTTTGGTATTTTTAGTAAAATGGAATGTTTTGTAAGGTTTCTTTTTATCCTAAATTTGTAGAATCACAGATATATCAAAAATCAATTTTATGCTTAGCGTTGTATCGTATTCAATATAACTGTTATTTCTTAATTTTTTTAAAGAAAAATATGTAATAAAAAAAATTCAAACTTCTGTTAAAGTGTGAGGTAAGAAAGTTAAACAATCTCGTTAGGTATTGAAAGTTAAATTATTGATCACAAAATGTACTGAAAAATGACATCTTCTGCAATATAACATTAGTTATGTTTCTGTGCTTTGTATATTGCATAAAAAATTGCTTATAATAATAGTTGTCCCATAATTAGGAAATTAGCTATTGTGTATTCAAAATTGATTTATACTCTACTGTTATCTTTACAAAACATGATGATAGCTGTAAATAGCTATTGCAATAGGTTTTGTAGAATATGCAGCAAAATGCATAGTAAAATGTGCTGTAAAAATAACAATAAAAAGTGCTGTAAAAATAACAATAAAAAGTGCTGTAAAAATTACAGTAAAAAGTGCTGTAAAAATTAGAGTAAAAAGTGCTGTAAAATTACAGTGAAAAGTGCTGTAAAAATTATAGTAAAAAGAACTGTAACAGTTTTACGAATATGCTGTAAAATTTACAGCATATTGTACTAGCGCCCAAAACGCCAGCACATTTTGCTGTAAAATTACAGTGCTTTTTTTAGAGTGTACTTCAACTTGAATGTCAAAATATTAAATATCAGAATTATATAAAGTTTTTTAAAACATTTGAATATATAAATTCATCAAATAGTCAAATCTCATAAATATAGGAATCAACAATGCAAAAAAATTATTAATATTAGGAAGTATAACTGTTAATAGTTGGTTTTTAACCTTAACTCTGAGAATTCATTATTGATTACAATTTTTCTCATTTTATTTTCATTTAGTATTAGCTTATCTTTTATTTAATTATATTTCATTATAGTGTTATTATTTTAAAAATTTATTACAGTCTCTTTTTATAAATTCCAATAAGCACTTTCAATTTTTCAATCATTAAATTAATATACAATTTTTATTTTTAATTATTTAAAAAGTACTATTTTAAAATAATTTCCTTTATGTTCTTCAACTTTAAAAATTCTCTAAAAAATTTACATAAATAACTGAAAAAGTTAAATATTTCAAATTTTAAAATAAATTTTGAATAAAAATTTAAAAAATGAGCATTGTAGAAATCAAAGAGTTATAATTGATTGATGCTTAATACATAAAAAATTAATATACCTCTATGTGTTCTATTGGCGGCATGTAACCTTTTATTTTAGTTTCGTAATCAGAATCTTCCTTGCTAATAAGAACACATCCATTGACTTCAGTTAAGCCATAAATAATCTGAAATTGTACAAGAATAATAAAAAGTATTTATTTATTTGTATATATATATATATATATATATATATATATATATATATATATATATATATATATATATATATATATATATATATAACACAAAACACACATAATAAGTAATTAGTGAATGTAAGGAATACTACTTATATAATTAACTCAATTTAAGAAAAACCAAATCAACTCAATTTAAATTATTCGTCAAACAGGAATGGATCCAAAAATAATTTACTGGTGTGTTTTCATTGAACAATTTTATTTGATCATAGAAAATAAATTTTTGAATTAAGTTAAAATTCTGAAAAGATTTTTAACTAAAGATTTAAGCAATTTCAAGTGAAAAAAGTTCTTATAATTTGAAATTAGAAATTTTTATTTATTTATTTTTTAAATGTATATTCGAAGCTTTTTTTCTAATTTAAAGGTGTTTTTAAATTACTTTTAACTTTAAGGAAAAATAACGTGATATTTTTTCCTATTTTAATATGAAAAAGTTGAAAAGATTTTTAAAAAATTTTCATCTTTTAAATAGTTTTGAATTTGGGAAAATTTAGTATCTCTCATTCCTAGATGTGAAAAGAATTTCTTTATTATATCGAATAATTTTTATTTTGATATTATAAAGATTGTATTTTAAGAGTAAATCTTATGTTCTTTTATACACGGTGAAGCGCGGTATATTGATTTTTTAGAATTCACGCAATAGCGGCTATTTCAATCGAATAGAGGGGAGAGTGGGTGTTATTTATAGTGACCAAAGGGAGATTTGTATAAGTCTGCTGTTCAATTCCAATAAAGCAGTGGACACAAACACTTTTCGTTTGCTATTTGTAATTTCACCACGCTGACGGTTCTTGGACGGCAATCAATTGTAAATTGGATAAATGAATCGAGAACAACAGGAATTGTGTTATCGGTACACATAGGATCTGAGAGAAGCCTTACAACCCCACAAAATGTCGAATAGTTAGAGCAGCAATATTGCAATTTCCGAAACACTCAGCTCAGAAACAAGCTTTTGCTCTTGGCATCTCAAGACGTTCTTTCCACCGGATTCTTCATAATAAACTGAGCTTTCACTCGTATAAAATGTTCGTGGTACGGGATTATGGGACACGAAAAACATCTAAAAAAGACATGCTTGCAATCATGCACCGTGATGAAAACGTGTTCTTTTCTGATAAGGTACATTTTCACCTCAGTGGGTTTGTAAAGAAACAGAATATACGGTATTGGAGGAGTTCTAATAAATTTCCCTGGAGTTCGTACTCCAGGAAATTTATTAGAGACGCCTGTGTTAAGGTCCCGTTACTGTATGATGTGCCATATCACAAGTAAGCATCAATTGCCCTCACTTTTCATACTGTAACTATGAATTCGGATCGTTACTTAACTATGCTGCCAAAGTTTTTCCAGACAGATTTTGAGGCAATACAGTTACAGAACACCTGATTTCAACAACATAGAACATGATACCATGATTTTTTTTGAGGCAAACTTTTCCTGCAAGGCTTATCTCTCGGATGGGGATCTGAAATGGTTCTCACCGGACATTCTTTGGAGTCACCCAAAATCAAAATCGTATTGCAACCTTCCCAACACCATGGAAGACCTTCAGGACATTGTTGAGGCTGACACTGCAATAATACCAGAAGACATGATTGAAGGAATGCATGAGAATTTCAGAAAACAACTGCTGAAATGTGTGAATTGTGAAAGTTGATATTTGCCAGACATGCTGTTTAAAACCATGTAATTAGAATCTTCCATTGTTGTCCAATATGAGAAAAATAAAAATGTAAATTTTTTACGCAATTTTTATCTTTTTTACTTCATTCCCAAATTAGTAAATAACTGTGTTCCACCCTAGAGAATAGTATACAGTGATTTCAATTAAAAGAAAAGAAAATACCAGACAATAAATACTATAGTTTTAATAATCATTTTGATAATATACAATTTAATAAAGAATTTATTAATTGGTTAATAAATATAAAAGAGAACAATTTATCAGAAAATTACCTTATTTAGAGATTCTTACCTGAAGGCAAGGAGAGTTAAGTTTCTTATTCAAATCAATCAACAAATTCTCAGATGGAGATGCTCCACCAACTATAACTTTAAAATATAAGGATTAAAAAATATTTTCTTGACTATAGCTATTTTTATACAATTAGTTACAATAATAATTTATTGATAATAACTACACTTATTGGTCACAGCTCACAAAAATACTATTAGTAAAGTAATTTTTAAAAAAAATGAAAAAGGAATAGAATATTTTATAAACACTACCTAATATGTGTCACATACGATAAAAAATATGCTATGTCTTATTTGTTTCAGTTTGAATTCAGCTTTAAAAAACAAATGGAAAAGCAAAAATTACTACATTATTATTATTTACTTTTACACACTAAATCGAAAAAAGAGAAACAAAAAATGAGGAACTTTATAATTAGAAATTTATTATTTTACTTTTCCTTCCTATTTTATTCATGTTTTCAAAACTGTTAAATTTCCGATTTTTTGATATTTTTCTAAAAAAAATTGTTCCTGGGGATTATAAAATTTTCTGTATCAAAGAAATATAATTTTTAAAACAATATTCTCTCTCTCTCTGTTTTATATCGAAAATCGTGACTTTAAAAAAATGTTTTTTATTTCATTTTACAAGAATTATTTATTTCTTCAACACATTGTTATATTAACAAACTACATCTTTATTAATATATAATTTGGTAGCATAATAAAGTCGAGAAATAATACGACTTATTTCAAGTAGTAAAATAGCATAAAAAGATTTAATTATTTTTATTTCAAAATTATTCATCCATTATTTCAAAATTATTCAAAATTATAAATATTTTTTAACAAAATTTTGCTATAAATAATTTATCTTTTGATGATTTTATTACATTGATTATAGTAAAATATCTTCATTTTTTTATAATAAGTTCATGAATATTTAATAAATTGACTATTTTTCAAATGCTAAATAATGAGGATATTGAATTTATCTTCGACTTTCTACAATGTTCTTTAAACTTTTCCTGTTATATCAGTGAAATTTAATCCTATCAGAAATTAGATAATTAATTGATGTCATCCAGACATTTATTATATACATAGAATTAATTGTTCATACGACCTTCTTTTTCAAATTTAATTGTGAAAAATATTAAATTTTAATTGTTATTTTCTAAGTTGGTTGAGAACTCATTCGCAACTTTTGCAATCTCACGCTTACAAAAATCTTCTAATAGAAAAACTAAAATTAGTTTCCTACCATCTTCTCGTAAAAAATGAGATTTAATAAACATATGTATTTTTAAAATTTACATGATGATCTACCTCGTCAAATGTCGCACAAGCCATGATATTAATAAATTTTAAACTAATTACGATTCATAAATATGAAATGTATTATAATATTGCATAACAATTAGCAGCTGTTAATGATCACGTAGATTTATTAATAATGAAAAAAATATATAGTGACTGGCAAAAATGTTTCACTCAGAAAGAGGACAATTAGGAAACTTTCCCTTCACTATTAAACAGAGAATTAATCAAATATTTTTTACTGCAATGGTTTCCAAGAGATCTTCAAGCATACGGCATAAAATACGACTGATCATACATTAAAAAACTACAACGAAAATTTTAGATATTGAACATGTAAATACCCAATTAGTATTTACATGTTCAAATTACGGTTTCAAAGCTTAGAATACTTCTAAATAGAAGATGATGATCACCATTTACCATGAGATTCGGATAATGAAAAATCCTTTACATTATCTGAATCTTTTTTAATGTAAAAATCATATCCTTCATTGAATGTGAATTCAATGTATCTTAGTTTCCAACATCATGGGAACGGAACTGGAATTTAAATGATTATCTTTCTGAATTCTGCTCAACAAATCGTGAGCATGGCTCCCACTTCGTTTATCGAAGTTGGTAATTATTTGGTATGTATTTTAAATGTAGTTCCTGATCGAATTAAAACTGCTAGTTCTAAAAGTGACATGACATGACAAAGACCAAACCTCTCTGACATTATATTATATATCTTCATTATCCTGTAAGTATTAATAACAATGGCAGATAGTTTCCTGCTTCTGGATTTTATGCACATTATTTATCACAGAAACTGTTCTGAAAACTACAATAACTTACATTAAATTAAAGTAGGATACTGCAAAAACACGATCGAGAAAATTGTGAAATGGCCACTCGTTATTTTTAATGATTAGTCTTGATTTTTTTTTTTTGGTGGGGATCTTAACTGTACATACTTGAAGAAGTCTCATTCATTATGCAAGTACTAAGATATCAAAGTGTAGCGATACTTGATGTTTTTTGCTTATGATACTTGATTGGCTTTAATCTCTAATGAATGCAATTTAACTGTTCAAAGATTTGTTAGTGAAATTCTTTCGTCCATACAAGACTGTCCTTCTGTCAAACTTATATCATTCCTTTGTTCAAAACAGGACAACTTTCATATCAATCTCACGCGCTTACTTTGCAGGCAATAGACAGAATACATTAGAAACAAGAATAACTTAGCATCATATTCATATTTATAATGACTTTATATCTTGATTAATAAAAAATTTTCATTCCCATTTTAATTATTTGATGATGAAGAGATATGATCACATAACTTTTTACCAGTGCAGGCAATTTATTTTCACATTCAATATCATTTATGAAAAAAATACATATATTTATAAAGTTACATTCTAGCCACTTTTGCAGATTTGTTTTACTTTTAAACTCTTTGAAAATTTGATGAAATTATTAAGAGAAAAGCATATTAGACTTTAAAAATGCTTATCTTAACAAGCACACAAAATATATTTCTTCAAAAATAAAAAATATTTAAAATATCGCTATCGATACTTGTCATACTATCACATCCGTTATTTTCAGACATTATATGTTTTATTTACAGTTAAATTTAATTAACCATTTATAAAGTAACAAAAGCTAACACTGAAAAATTTTTAAACTAAAGTATTATTAAATACTACATTTATTTGGAATACATAGTTCTTATATATACGTCAGGCTATGGGATCTTATGTACTTATTTATTAATTTATTTATGTTTCATTGCTAAAATTTCTATCAGCATACATTATTCTTTAGTCTGAATCCATATTGAATAATCATATAAAAATTCTGAATATAAAATATTGAGAATCGTGAAAAATGGCTTTTAATATTTAAATTAATAACAATACATTTATTATCTTAGATTTCTACAATTGAATTGTGTCAAGTGTTAAATATATTAACATTTTAATCCGGTTATCAACAGAAAAATTAATAAAAAAGTATGCATTATGAAGTACTGTCTAATTATTTAGTGTACTGCTTTCATATATAAATAAAATATGTAAGTAAAATAGTCACTGAATATACTACAATTAATATAAAGTGCACTCAATAGCATTAAATTATATTAATATATTATACTAATGCATTTAATAACATTACACTAATATACTAATTATACTAATTCCATAGCATAAAATTATAACAATAGCATAAATTATATTAAAAATTTGAAGTGCACTCATACATAAAATTATATTAATATATTGTAATCAGAAAGATGGCATATTAACTTTAAAAGCAAAGAATTTTAACACTTGATGGAATAAAACTCAAGCCCAAGTTGGAAAAGCAGAATGCATTTGCAATGTCAAAATAAACGAACGGATTGTATAGTTAACAAAATTCGAATTGTATAGTAGAACTGGAAATGAATCGGTAAAAGTACAATGCCAATTAACAATCTACAGAAAGAAGGATAACATTAAA
The DNA here is from genome assembly GCA_037975125.1 of Latrodectus hesperus. Taxonomy (NCBI): domain Eukaryota; kingdom Metazoa; phylum Arthropoda; class Arachnida; order Araneae; family Theridiidae; genus Latrodectus; species Latrodectus hesperus. Next base: position 57,979 of record JAJQOW010001147.1, read on the forward strand.
TGTAAATAAATAAATAAAAGCATCTAAACTGGTAACAGAATAATCTATAAAATAGGGAGTTATATATAAGTATTATATTCAGCATGTGTGGTGATCATAAAAGAACGTTGAATTTAATTACCCTCTCTGCTCGCTTCACAAAAACCAATTAATTTCACAAATATAATTTCCAATTCACATAATCTTCGATATTTTATTGTAAATAAAATGTTTCATTAAAATATAACCTCAATGGATATAAGAAATAATAATCATAGAAACAAAAAATTGTAAAAGCCATTTTAAAAACAAAATTAATATTTTTAAAAGAAAATACTACATTCAGATATCTTTACAAAAATTCTAAGCAAAGTTTCAAAGTAATACTAAAAACAAAATCTTACCGTGCCTTAAGGAATTTATATTATTATGAAGTTCCTCATAAATTTTCAATAAGTCAATGTACATCGTTGGGGTACCAATTGTTGTTGTACACCTAATGACAAATTTACAAATTATTATTTCATAGTTACTTCATTTTATTTTATAATTATTATATTTTAATTATTTTTCAGTGAATACTATGGTTGCGCCATTAATGGTATTTTGATAAGTAAAGCATATTATCATGTAATTAGCATATTAATTTTTTTCTTGGAAATTATTTACCTGATGACATTTTTGAAAAATAAATTTTTTTCACCACACACACACTTTCGATTGTATATAAAATTTCTAAATTAACATAAATTCCTCCAACTCGTTCTTATGGAAGCTATATAAAAAATGTTGAAAAATTCATAAATTTATGATTTTTTTAAAAAATGAAAGACACATAAGAATTTTTAATTATAAACAATATAGTGTATTGTAGCTTACGAATAAAATTTACCTTAACACACACAGAAAATATATATTTGAGTAGTTTTTTTTAACTAAACCACTCTGAAACAGTTTGTAATTATTAATGTTTGGCTAAATTGTATATAAACGATTGCAATATGTATTTAGCTGTCTATTTCTGCTACCCTGATCCTCAAAATACAACTAACCACCTTGTAATTTTAAGCTACCGTCAAATGACAAGAACAAAGTATGAGTGTATACTCTCCTCTTCTCATCACGTTACACTAGACGAAATTTTCAATAAATGCACTCTGCCTGACAGCTTCGGCTGGGGCAAGTATCGAACCCACGAAGTCGTTTACAATCGGAATGTCTTTTCCACATTACTGCTGTCCCAGCCAAATTTCATTGGAACTGCAGTTTACTCCAATTGAAATCACAGTTAAATTTTATTCCATCAATAGACAGTGAAACTATTATGATGTACATAAAATGAGATAACATCTCATGACATTAAATTTACGTGTGTCATTTATTTATGAGATTTAAATTTCCACATTATTTTAGTCTTAAATTATACATGAATTATCTTGAATGTTACATTTTAAAAATTTCTGTGTGTAGAAAGTGTGATGATGAAGAAAGCCATGATTTTTTCTGGGAAGTCAATGCTTGGAGCGAATTCCTTAAATTCTTGAATTTAAGAAAAGTAATGCTGAATATGGTTTTCTTATGAACGAAATATTGATGTTTATAAAAACAACTATACGTAAAAACTTATATTTAGATAAATACAAAATAGCCTTTTAAAATACAATTTTAAAATTCATATTCTCTGCTAAAAAAAGGAATCACTATTCTATGTGTCTACTTAAAGTCAGAAACATTACTGCTTTATTTATTTTCACTGTTCATCAATTACAAGAATTCATATTTTGAAACTTTTTACAGAGAAATTTTATTTATATCTACAGAGTATCAATGTACTAACTTTTGGAATAATTGACCAAACAAGAGAAAATTTTGTCTAGGACTTGAAATAGATTCCACGAAAAATTTTATAAGCAAAAAATAAAATGTATTTTTTATAATAAATATATTCTGAGAAAGCTATATGTATATAAAAACATTAATTTTGATTTAGATTTATGCATTATTTCTTCATCAATTCAAAACATTATTCGAAATTGCATTTTAAAACCAGGGGAATAATTTATAACCCTAAATTTCAGACATTTATCAAGCTAGAAGTGAATTGAAGGTACTTCACTGTGCATTTAAAATTAAAAGCAATTTTAAAAATATATCTTTTAAATTGATAAAAAAAGATTCACTTCTGCATTTTAAGGTTTCCTTCCAAATCTAATTTCTTCATCACGTGTTTAGTTTGCTCAAACATAATTTCATTATTGGATCAGGCTGACGCATACCACTTTATTACCACAGTTTCCCGCCGCACACAAGCAAAAGGTGGTTTAAAATTGCATTATTTAAATATTTTCTACAAATGAACTCAGCTGTCGTAATTTCTTGTATTTATTGCAATTCATAGATGAATTTACCATTATCATACTTCTGCAGCTGTAGCTTTTCATGATTACTGTCACTATTAATTGTGAAAAGCAGCAATGTAAAAATCGGGTACCTTCCTTCAAAGATAATTTAATTAGTTTTCAACTTTGCTTACATTATTTTACTCATTTTAAACACTGTTTCTTTGCTAAAGTTTATTGGATTTCATTTAGCTTGTTTTTCCTTTTTGCTATCATTTATTTAAAAAGTATTTGCATGTCGTTTGATTTTTGGGTAAATGAATAAAAATGGTAATTACATATAATTACCATTTTTATTTAATTTCCTCTTAAAAATAAAATACTACCTATTGTATATGTTAAATAAAAAAAATAGGTATTTACAGTTTTGATATTTTTTAAAACAAATATTTTACAAAAGATATGAATTTTATAATAGTTTATATGGAATGAAGAACTAATAAAATATTTAGTTTTTCTCCGAAACTTAACGTCTTGTAAGTCCATAGAACATTTTCGAAACAAACCAAAAAAATTAGTTTATATAGAAAAAAATTTTACATTATAGTTGAAAAAAAATTCATACGAATAATCTTTATTAATATGAATAAAATTAGAAAGTCCTTTTATAATTAATAAATTTTGCGGCTGACATTTTTAAAAATTTTTATCACTTTTTATTTGTGTTCTCTTTTTTTCCCTATTTGTTTAAAGATCTACCATATCTATTAACATTAATCATAAATCTACTCTATATACTTAACTCAAGATCTAAAGTTCATTAAAAAGCACAAAATAAAGGAATTGGTGGGAAAAAATATAAATTTTTAGAAAAATTGATTTGAAGTAAGTTTTTACTCTTACACCCTATATAAAATAAATTATCTTCGTTGAAATTCAATAAAGTAAAGATATAATGTGAAATTGTGTAATAAGTTGTTTACTGAAGAACAAACTGCATTTTTTTTAAAAACTAGGTAAAATACTTTCAATTAAAACTTGATCTACGTTAATAATGCTTCATTGTCATTATTTCATATATTTAATTAAACTAAAAGTCATTTTTAATTACTATTTTTTATACAAATTGTAAAAA
>JAJQOW010001148.1:0-61398 GCA_037975125.1 Latrodectus hesperus
GAGCTGAAATCGAACCTAAAATTTTCTTCTTCAAAGTTCATATTTCTATAATCAGGCTGTGTGAACCAGTTTCTCAGCACATTTAACAAAGTATCGGTTTGCTTAAATGATGAAAACTATGGTAAAGTACTTTAATAGCCACCTAGTATAGATTTTCGGAGGGAAATTTTTTAAATAATGATCTGTATATTCGAATTACTAATTAGAAACCCCATAAAACTCCCAAACACGATCTTTTGGGTCACTGCAACCTAGTGCTTTTCGGAGAATTAAGTCCGATGTTCGATCCCAGACACAGCTGAATAGCGAGAAATAGATGTTGCGCTTTTGCCTTCTATATGCAAGTATGTTGTTGAACCAGCATGCTTCCCTGTTCCAAGTCCTGAGTTGAGCTCTACCAGTTAGATAAAAACAGATGGGAGGAGTCTTCGTGATTTTGAAGCAGGAAACAATCAGAAGACTTGGTCTGCCACCCAAGAAGTATCATTTCACTTGGAGGACATTGCGATCATACTCAGTTTTATCGTGTACCAGTCGCCATTAGCGAACACGATGGATCTTCGGTTAAACCAGGACTCGAACTCACTACCTTCCGATAATGAGAACGACTCCCCAAACAAACAGGCCACCGTGGTCACATGCAAGTCGGTGGAGGTCTATCGTTAGGAATTTTCCGGATTTTCTGACTTGTAACAGAGAGTTACGACCCATTATCTATGAAAAAACCAACTGCAAAACAATTTATGTAATGGATATTAAAATGCCTTACAATAGCCTTCAGCTATCCACTACGCGAAGTCAAAAGCACTAGCCGTGTCAGATATTTATGCACAGCGTAAAAATGCAACCACTATTTATCATTGTTCAACAATGGCTAAGATCAAATCTGAGATCTTCAGTTAGGAAGATCTAGACCTTAATATGAGTCCAGTTTCCTTAAAATGAATTCCAAGCACATTTAATTATTATTTCAATAAATTTGAAGGTCTGTAACAACAAAAAGGTAACCTAAAGTTAGAGACACTTTCATATCACATCCTCCCTAAAAAGGAAAATATTAATAGCAATTTGTATATTCAATGAAACTAAGTACATTGATTTCCAAAATAATCAAAATGCATACGCATTGTCATTAAATATACCACGTACACTGATATTTTAAAATGTGATTTCATAAATAGTTTGGGGAAGGTTAATAGCTTATATTTTTCCTAACTTTTCTATTTAATAGGCGAAAAAATTTAATTTTTTAGCTAAGATAAAAAATAATTATCACCCTTCCTGTCTCATTCATTTATATTACCATAAAAAATTAAAGATACATTTTATAAGTAATCTATATTGTCTGTAAACATAAGGGTTAAATTTTACAAGCAAACTGAAGATGCAAGTATACAAGGGTGTGGCATTAGTAAAAACAACTGACGCTCCTTGCAGGTAAAACAGTCCTCACCCATTTAGTCATGGAATAGAACTAGTCTTCCATGATGGAAATGGGCAACTCATTCCCAGACTTTTGAGTGTATGCCATATTTCATCAGCAATAGTGGCGAGAGAGAGGTAGTGATGAATTCTCACAACAGCCCATAACCAGATGGTTTTATTCGTGAAAAGTCTGGAGGTTTAGATCAATAATAATAGAATAACCCCTTTGTATTGAGGAATATCAAAACAAATTGAGCAAAGTGTATTTTTGTTGTTTAAATATGGCTGTTTGCAGGTTTTGAAGACATGGCATGAACAATAGCATGAGAATTTCAAATATAAACAATCGCTGTTCCAATTAATGTCTACATAAAATACAGGTGAACATATCGGATATTCAATAGCAACCTATGCCATTACACCATGTGTATGATCCTCGTGAAAACGTCCAAGGCAACTAGGTGTGATGAGCCTTCACTTGAGATCTCCAAATACATACAGATAGATAGTGATGTAAAGAAGCCCTGGTATTTACCTATGAGTAATCTGGTTTATCTCTTTTAACATAGTAGTGCAATTGAGACCCTTCTACGTGACATGACCCTTCTACGTGGTGTCATGTGCATCAATCAAGAACCTCCTCGAGCAATTATTCAAACAATAATTTTAAGAGGGGGAGGATATCAAAGTCTATAGAATCATATGCAATAGGATGTGTTCTATTGCATGGAATTCTGCTTTATAGTTCTTCGTGAATATAAATTAATATGCAATTAATTGTATTAAAATAGAAGTATACATTTATAAAATGAAATTAGTAGTAGATAATAAATAGTAAATAAAAGATAAAGGAAAAGAAGATAATTAAAACTAAGCATCTATATAATATCTATATATAAATTATACAGTCATGAAGAAATGAAAAATCAAAATACCAGTCACTAATGTTCATTGTAAAATTTGAAATAATGAATGTGAGTTATACAGATAATATTCATTCAATGTAAAACTAATCTGAATCTGTAGGAAACCCGATTGCTTGTCATGTTGTTTCTGTTGTCTTGTTGCTTCTTGTTCTAGTTTACCTAATAGGCTAAACTAGGTCCATGAGACCGTGAACAAACAAAAAGCCCAAAACAAGAAGAGGACTTCAAAACAAGTTCTCTTTTTCGAGTCCTAAGTAGAAATTAGATGACCAGGGGTAAAAGGCGTCATGGTGCATTTCCTGCACATAGGGAAAATCTTGTTTTCTTGATCAATTTTAAGACTTTTTAAATGTCCACTAATAGGTCTTGAATAGGTCCACGAATAGGTCTTTTATCTTCTGCACAGGACTACCATTAAAAATAGCAGAATCTCCTGGTTGCCTGCCTGCACACCAATCAATATGACTTATATAAATACATGGATAAAAGGGAATGCTACAGCCCTAAAGCAGAGGACTGACTTTGCTCCTATTTCAACAACTAATTTCAGCAGGGCTATATGGAATGGCCTTCATACCAAGAGTGACCCTGTCAGAAGAAAACTCTAAACGTACTTCGCCCATTCCGCCTACCCCTTCATGCACTTTGAATAAACCAGCAGGATTTGAGGGGGTGTGTTATCTTCCATGACATAATTTAATCCCTTATCAGAAAGGAGATATAGTATAGAGATTATTTAGCTCCTCCGCTTAACGCAGAATTATATAAAGGTTGTGTCAGTTTGCGAAGGATGTCTTTCATTTGCAAAGCTCTTGTTAAAGTACGATTCTCTACATAATATAAGACCACCAGAATACTGCAAGCACAACTTGTCTAAAAGGACATTATTGTATCATTCCTATATCTAACTTTGTTCTTGGATACACCAAAGTTATTGTCTGTCTCCATGCAGCGTTGTCAGGAAAAGCGAAATTAATGGTTTTCGTACTGACAGTTCATGTTACTCCAAACGTCGTCACACAGTTCAAGGGAATACTCGAGGTTCTGGAAACAATTATATTTCTTGACTAATGTTGCTAATGATGGATGCATTGTTGCAAAGCTGACTTCCCAAACTCTCATTTTTCTTGGACATTAATTATGAAAAGGCATTTAGATCCTTCATGTGGTTGAGTATGAACCTTAAAAATCCATCGATTCTATATTCGCATGACACACCTGGATCAGTTCGAATAACAGTATCATTAAATGATAACAGACACTTTTGATAGGCTGCTATTCTTTATCTAACTAACCTTTTTGAATTACCGCAGTCCGTTAATTGTATTAATGTTGACAATATAATGAAGATTTCGATGTTTGACCAAACATAATTCATATATATTTACTATAAATACTTACATTATTCAATTAAAATCTTGTACTACCATATATGATTCATATTAGATTCTATTGTATCACGGGGTGTATAATTCATAGTATAGCTTTATCTAGAACCAAAAACAATTTATTGTAGATGTTAGAACACTTGTTTGAAATAAAAACAAACTATAAGCTTCAAACCAATGAGAAAAGATCCCAAATTTTCTTCTGGAAACTAAAATTTGTCATCTCTTATGGCATCTCAAATTTTTTCTTTTGTTTCTTGTAACTTGGAAAGGTTTTTAACGTGATTAGTGGATATTTGAAAAGCATATATATGAAATATCATATAATGATATATACTCAGTTATCAAATAAAATTCATTAAATTTCAACGATTGTGGAAATATAGAATATATATATATACTTGAAGTAATATCGAAAGAGTTGCCATGTTTTGTTATTCAAGCCCTGTTCAATTTCATCTCTAACCGGGAAAAAGCCCTTTTCCTGCTATAATCTCGTAACTTTAAATATTTCCAAACTGCTTGTCAATTTAATCATTTTGCTTCTGGAATAAAATGAATATCTTTCTTTATTTGCTAACTTTCACGGTATCGCAATTTTAAAAACCAGGAGAGCTAGTTTTATGTTTACAATATAATGAAAATCTAATGTTTATATACACTGCTGACCACCAAAAAGGAATGCTAAGAAAAACCGGAGATATCACAGTAAAATTAATTTAGCAGACAACACGTTACACAAAAAAATCAAATTCAATCTTTTGTGAAATGTGAAGGATGACATTACTAATAGTTGGTGCAGTCGTTGTAGTTGGCTATAACAACTGTCACTCTCCTCGAAATGAAATAAAAAGGCTTTAAACGTATACCAATCCATGCGGCTTCCGCATGTAGTCAAAGTTGATTTGGTGGATGGTGTATCTCGAGTCAGTTGATACGCAAACCTGAACCATGCATTCTTCCGATTGGCAATAGATTAGAAGAAACAGCAGACCAATTAAGTAATTTAATCTGACGGGCAAAGAAATACTTTTGAGCACTGCATGCCATATGTAATTTCGTACCCTGTTGGAATTAGACTTACGACCAGAGCTGAAGGTCTGAAAGTATCATGGGCTCAAACAGTTAAGAGATATAATGTGTTCAGAGTCTCGACAATGCGTACTACGAGAATACCGAGTGCATGCATACCGCTATCATGGTTTAAGATGGTTTTGGAGAGAAATTTAATACCGCCTTAATTCATGTACCTGGTGCAGAAGAAGTATGTTGATGTTCAGTTCAGCAGTCTCTATGACCATGGTGTCTCCCTACTCGAATCCAAATATGCAGGCATGAAGCGTGAAGCGGAATTCATTACTAAAGACAATAGCGTTACTTTCTGTTATCCATGTCATAGCAACCTAGTCGATCCAAACGCCCCATCATTTTGAGTCAAGGGTAAATTTAGCAATGAATGTCTTGCAAATATACTTCTCCGCTACAGACGACGTTGAATGGTACGAGTGGGCACTTAATGATGCGTAATAGACTAAAATTGTTGTGTTTCAGTTTTATGCTGTGGCTGAGCAATCCATTACTGCCATATGCATGTCATAATATGAAGAGGTGCAACGAGGATGGTGCAATTTTGATCCTGTTAGTCCACTTTTTTAGAATGAAGGACCATAGTCTTCCACTGGGTGCCATCTCATGTTAATGTGTATGGGAACGAAGTTGCGGATCAGTTAGCCAAGGATGGAAGCCTACAGAATATCATCATTGGAGACTGTTTGTCGTCCTCAGACCTGAGCTCTAGAGTTATGATGGCTATCAATGCTACTTTTAGGGATACCATTCCTAACCACGAATGGTACACATGCAAACATCTTGGTCCCGCACTAGTGGTTAAACACAAGAGATGCAACCAAACGGCTTTGACAAGACTGCGAAGTGGCCACATGCTTGCTCAGAGACACGTCTCTGGTACCAAGGTCTACCCTCTCTGTCCCAAATCTCGTTTGGTTCAGGCCTCCCCATCTCATATTTTTCAGTTCATTAGGGTGTGAGAGAGGGGACATGGATTTGAGACCTAAGGTGGTGCTTGACTATTTTTGGATTCATGGGACTGGTGTGATGGTACTGTCACGCCAGTCGGGGATAAGCAACAACAACAACACAGAATGAAGGACAATAAAACACTAAGGGAAATACTTTTTGCAAAACCCATCAGCGTAGGAAGAAGAGGAAGACCAAAGCTGAGATGGGTGGATGCAGTCGAAGAAGACTGTAGGGTCCTTGGAACAAAAAATTGGAGGAGTTTGGCTGCCAGTAGAGGTGGCTGGAAGAAACTTGTTCAGAAGGCCTTGGTCCATCCTGGGCTGGCGCGCCATGAATGATGATGACGAGTCCACTTTTAAAACCAGCATCGAGATATTACAGATCCACCTCACACTGATTTTCTTATCATTTTATATGCGATCTCCCTCTAGAGTATCCCAAAATATGCATGTTTTTAGGGGCTTAATACTTTTCCAGCTTATTAATTTCTAGATTAAATGTGAAGATACAAATGTATAATTAAAGTGAAATAAAAGGTATTATAATAAATTTTGATATTATATACTACACACATTTGTACATCGGATTGAATCTTATTGATATTTACAGTTAAAAAATCATTTCCATGAGCATCAGAAACTGTAGAAAATGGGATGGTAGGCTGTGAGCTAAAATTAAAAATGTTTAAAGTTATTAAAATGTTTGCATGAAAATCATCTTTACAATAATTATTTTTCTGGCATTTCTTTTACTTTATTAATGTGTTAATATAGGGCAACTTTATAAAATATGTGTAATCCAGTTTTGAGAAATATTTCATGAGTTAAATTCATCTAGTAATTAATGACTACAACACGTTTTCTACATGTTCGGTCAAAATAAGGATTACATTTCAGCCTCATCAAATGCAAATGTTATTTAAACGAAAAACAACTCATGAACAAAAATGAAACAAAAAAGTAGTAAATGGAAACAGCTCACGACTAAAAAGGAAACAAATCATAGCTAAAAAATGGGTAATGTGTATGAATTGTTCAAGAATTCGGAGTGTTGGCATTGAATGCAGCTGCAATCCATGGAATCACGCACGAATATCATTTTCGAATGAAATCGTTTGCCTAAAACAAGTCATACAGTTAATTTGATACAGTCATACAATTTTTTTAATCTAAGCTTACAATTAAATTCACTAATCTAATTAATCTAAGCATACAATTAATTCGAGAAATTCGTAAATATAAGAATCATGTGATCATTCATTGCGTAAAGCTGAATTCAAAGTGAAAGTATGTATCATGACCGTATTCCCTTTAATTTATTTTTGAAATTTGTCGTTTGCTTTAATAAATATAATTATTGTTTTTCGTGAGCAAAAATTGTAAAATAAAAGAGTCACAAAGTATTTTCTTCTGGCTTGCAATTAGATTTAGAAACAGTTAGGGAATATTTTTTGAAGTTCTCATTTTGAAGACATCTAAAGCAGAAGTAAAGCTTTTACTACAACTGGCTTTTGAAATTGAATTCTAAAAATCATCGATGTTTCTAATAATTATTTTTGTATTTTGAAACATGATTTCATTCCAAATATTTATTTAGCATACTGAATTTGAACATTTTTTTTAATTGACTTATGCCAAGTAAAACAATTTCTCTAAAATGTTTAAGTCCTTCTGATTTTTTTTAGATTCTTTGGCATTTTAATACCTATTATCGATGAATTTTTTAAGGTAACACGTAAAGAGATATCTTATATAAAATTGATTTTATCATGTTTTTTCTACTTAAAATCATGTTTTTCCTACTTAAATCCTACTAAAATCATGTTTTTCTACTTAAAATCCTCGAGGATCTCACACACTATTTAGCATTGAAATAAGGATGTAAGATGTTCATTTTCTTTATGAGTATCAACCAAAGTGAGTGCTCGGGAATTTTCTCTTTAACGATACGTGAAAAAAATCCCAATGTCTGAAAATTCTTCTCAGTAAGAAATAAACGTGTCAAGTATTCAAATACATCACAGCAACCTGTTCATTGATTATTCCCTACACTGTATGACAAATGATTTTCAAATTATACTTATTAAACTGATCTAAGTCATTTTCAGCATTTGAATATCATTTCTCAAAATGATATTCAACTGCTTTCACATAAATATAAAAATTCCGAACATTCATTGTCGATCTTTATTAACCAGAAACTGGTTGCTTCTTTCCTTCCAAATGAAATCATGATTATGCCACTTTATTTCAATTCTAGTTTGTTTAAAACATTCATGACGTCAGAAAATATTTCATCTACGACACATCGTATTAAGACGGCATCGTAAATCCGACTTGTCGGCGAATTTGCTGCCTGCCTTCAAATCACTTTATTTGAGTGGCAGCAAACAAGGCGAAGTTCACCATCGAAGGTCTGGGTGTCGTCGACGATGGGAAAAAAAATCCTTTCATGATTTTTAACATTCATGAAGAAGTGTTTTTTAATTATAAATATTTTCGTTTGTAAAAGCTTTCGAAATCATGAAAAATTACTTGTTCTATGTAATTAGTTTTCAAATTTTCTTATCTTTAGCGATATAGCTTCCAAAATTGAATACTTTGAGAACAGAACAGTATAAAAAGCTAAATGAAAAAGATAAAACATACCTTTCTTGGTTATTTTAAATCGGCAAGAACACACAATTTTTTTTATATTTTTGCCTATGGTATGCGTGTAATAAATTCATTTTATAATTAAGGTAAAAATTATCATCTAATTTTTATGAGTGTGTACAAAAGCTCTTGAGTCTTCTTCCTGAGCATTCTTAATTTATACTGAATACACTCTTTAAAAGTTCTCTAGGTTCCACCTCGATCTGTTGGAGAAGCCAACTCACAGGTGCCTTTTTGCTTTTTAAAAAAGCAATAAATTTTTATATTTTATTTAACTTATGTACTTAAATTTTGAAATCATATATTTTATGTTATTAGTTTTTCCCATGCTTTTTGACTTTGTTTAGATTTTAATATTATTATATACAGTTATTTTTGCTTTTTATCATGATTTTTGCCGCCTACCCTGTGTAGTGTTCAGAGTGCCTGACTGCAGATAGGGAGGTCCTGGGTTCGAACCCCAGTTCGGGCATGGATGTACCTTCTCTCTCTGTCTATCCTGTCCTTGTCCTTCCTTTGTATGAATGGGTTGTGAATGGTTGCCTAAGATATAAACGGGTACCTATGGCATGTGTGTATACTGAGGAATTCGGACTCCACACCAAAATATGATTCAGTTGGAAAAGTGGAGCAGCGCACCCCATATTGTCAGCCTGGATGACACAAGACAACAACAACATCATGATTTTAATGTTGTGTTTACGTTTTTTTTCTTAAAATTTATGTCTATATGAATAAAAGGTTACTTTTCTTAAAAGCTTAAAAACTACTATAAGTTTTTCTAACGCAACACTCGAACAGTACAACCTATTTGGACCTTTCGTTTGAAAACTCAGCCAAACCAACCAGATTCCATCTCCTTTGGAACATTACTAACATACAAAAAAAACTCAATTAAAGAGGAAACAAATCATTGGCATTGATGAAAAAAGGAATAAATTAGAAAAAAAAATCTTGAGAATATATGTAACACTAAGGTTACCGTCTAATTCTAAATTGTATACAGTGTTAAATATGAATATATTTAAAAATATTGATGATTAGAAGTAAAACTTTTTATTTTTATATGTTCCTTTTATTGAAATTTATCTTTATTCAGAATAATGAAAAAACACAAAAAGGAATAAAGAAAAGGATCTTTTTTTCAGCTGAGATTTAAAAATAATTCTTTCAAAATTGATTTTTTTTTTAATTTTGAGAAGTCTTTTTTATTTGTATTTTGTTCTGTATTAAAAGTTATATTATCAGCAAATTTGCTTTTGCTAGTTATACTTTAAATTACAAGTTATTAACAGTATTAAATACTCATAGAGAGAGAAAGAGATAGAGCTTTGAATGAGACAAAATATATACATGAACTGTTATACACATTATATAAAACCATAGCTATATGAGGAAGTTATTTATCATCATATAGTCATTGTATTTTCATAACTTATCCACTGTGTTTATTTGTTTATTTTTTACTACATTTTTGTTGCCTTTTTCATCCGACAAAAATCACTAAATACAACCACAAACACCTAATTATTTTTAACTCTGGTTAAATGAAGTGATCGACACTTGCACCTTTTACTCGAAATTTCCCTATCACGTCGTTGGAGAAATATTAGATACTACAAAACTTTAAGGTCCGTACCTCTGTCTTCTGAACACGAAATTCAATTTACAACTGGTTTGTTCTCTAGCTTATAATTCATTAGTTTATAAGTATGAGTCTCCTATTAGTAAGGAGGATTTATAGTACTTTTATAATTATAGAAAGATCTCCAGTGGCTCAGTAGCTTCACCCCGCTGCCCGTAAGCTCAGCGAAGGGAAGCATCATTTGCCACGGGCAGTGGTTGGGAGGGTGACCACGGTGTACTCTCCTTCACTGGGTTGCTGGAGCTCCGTGGGTTGGGGACGAGTCCACGTTAATATATGAAGTCCAAAGTCCTTCCGCTGGTGTGGCGTGGATGTGGAGAGAAGGGTGCCAGCTGGGGTGTGGCCTCGTCACCTGACCGTGGTTCAAAATTACGAGGCACCTTAAAAAGAGGAAAGTTGTACTTTCACTTTCGTGGTGCTCTGATCCAAACGAAAGACGTTCTCTATTGACTTAATTCGCACTGCCAAAGGCATAGCGAGCTTGGCTTGTTAAAGTGTCATAAGCAACAACAACATAAATTCTAGATTTCTGTTAAATTAACTTACGAGAACAGAAATAACTAGTGAGCAGCACTTATTAACTGACTCAGTAAGAAAATCTGCTATGGGTCTAGTACCGGACCTAGTGCCTTCTTGATCTGAGAAGGAGTTTTTTCTCTTTAAATACAACCTTGTTGGATATTTATGTTTTCTATATAACCTCAATAATTTAAATATAGTGATATAGATAAACTTAGATAGCAACATATTCTGTAAACAATGCATTGTGAATTTAATTTAATGGTATAAATTAAACTCACATTTTAAAATGTATAACTTTTATAAGTATTAAAATGATTAAATATTCGATATTTTTACTCAAGAAGGCATAGGTTTAAGCTGACTAATCAATTAAGGATTTACGAAAACTTTTATTTTACAAAGTAATTATCTTTAGGGAATGAGGGTTATTTCTTAAAATCTGTGTTATGTTAGATTATTCCTTATTTCATATGAAATCAGTTTTTGTATAAGTATTTTTTAGCAGAATATGGCGTGCATTCTAAACATTATTCAAAGAACCAAAATGGCGGCAGACGATAACCAAGCTGTTGCCAGTGTCCCGCAAACTCTTTCCAGCTATAAATTTTGCCTTGGGGAATTTTTGGGCGGAATGAAATCGATCCTGGCGTCTCTTATTTTATCGAAGACTAATTCTGAGAACTTAATTTTAATAAGGAGCCCATCACCGAAAACAAGTTTGCAACGTTCGAATTTGGTTTATCCCCTTGTGCTCTTGAAGCTCTTTCGTGCTCTAAGAATTCCTGGTAATAAACTGGGGAGAATTAAAGGATTGCGGTATTGGAGGGAATTATTCAAATACCCTGTTCGCGTTAATCATTCAGAAATGTAATGCTCCGCCTACTTCTTCACCAGTTTTCTAGCTACAAAGTTACATTTTGGCGAATAATTCATAACGCCAAGATATTAATGTAGAAAACGAGAATTGCGGTACCTTTAATGAAGAATTTTAATTAATGATCTTTTTTGTGGTTTTAACTTACAAAAATGTTTTTGCTGAAGGAAACGCATTAATTATATCCGTTTCGGAAAGTATTTTACAGATTTTTATTCTGACATTAACATATTTAAAATATAAATTTTTACAGCAGTGCTATTTTATAAAACTAATTTTTTCCAGTACTATTTTGTATAAAGTTTCTGGAATATTGGTAATTTTGTACAAACTTTTGACTAAATTTCTTGGAATTTAATAGTATTTACCAAGTGTATTTTAATTCGAAAAAAGCTATGATAGTCATGGAAATGTAAATTACTTAACTTTTTTTAAATTACTTATTTGTACAGGCTATTGTAATAAAAAAAACTAAAGATATATTTTAAAGTATTACCCTGTTTGGAAATTTAAAGTCTCTTGAAAATACTCACTCGGGAAGTTATTAATAAATGCGTTCAATATTATACGATTTTCAACAGTAAATATAATTTTTAATCTAATATTTTAAAATATCAATATCATAAGGATAATGTGATACAATATAACATAAATTTTAAAAATTACAGTGTAACGTAGGAAAACATAACTGGTATTAAATAAGGAGTTTGGTGATATTTTATAACATTTCTAAGCCTTATCCAAAAAAATAGTCGAATTTATAAATGTAATATAATTTATATAAGTTCGCAACTCACCTGCCGTTATCATCACTTGAAAGGGCTCAAAATCACGAAGGGTGTACGGTAAGATATCTTAAACTCTTGGTTATTTGTAATTTCTTTATGTCGTAATGCATGTATGAACTTGAAAATCCGTAAAGGTAAAAAAATTCGCTTTTGTTTACAGATGATAACAATGCACTGTTATAATTCGACGAAAGACCGTCATATAGAGAGAGGAAAATGTAAACTACCGGATCTTTTGCGCCATTTGAAAAAAAGAATACCAAGTGTCAAAATTTGATTACCTTAAAGTTAAAAAGCATTGACAGCGGATTTAGTAAATTTGTCACTCAACGTAAACTTCCTATTTACTAGAGCTAGTGCAAACAGTATCTATATGTTAAAATGCATTTCAAACTAACTACAAGCATCCACAACGAAGTCGGTGTCCAACCCATATACTATTAAATTGAAAGCCTCACAGATCTAAGTTAATCCTCAGGATCTATATTACAATTCTAAAGGATTATCAGCATTATATATATATATATATATATATATATATATATATATATATATATATATATAACTGTTGTACTGTTGTAGCCTGTTGTGTGGTTAGGTTAGGGTATTGGCCTTCCAGCCGGAAGAGCGAGGTTCGATTCCCAATGCCGCCAAAAATCCATCGAGTACATGCGATATACGTGCTCGTTAAATCTGTGGAATCAAAAATCCTATGGTCAATCATTGAGTAGTTACCATGGGTACAATGGTCTAGAGAAAATTTCATCCCCCTTCAGTTCAATGTCAAAATTGAGAGAATGGATCCTCTGGTGGTGCCATCTATCGGAGGATTTAAAAAAGAGCAAAGACGTGCTTTTACCTTCGTGGTGCTCTGGTCAAAATGAAAGATGCTCTCTATTGACTTCACTTTGCCGAGGCATAGGGAGCTTGGCTTGTCCAAGTGTCATATAAGTAACAACAACATAATAAAACTGAGCATAAAATGGGAGTGAGATATATCTTAAAATTGTTTCCAAGCACTATACCACATATAATCAATATCATTAGAAGCTTGAAATTTTTAAACTTTCACATCATACTAAAGGTGGAGGACTAGGTCATAATTAAGTATGCTAATGTAGGTACTGAAAATTTTACTCGAAGAAAACAACTGCTCTACATGCAGAATGTACTTTCAATTCACTTTTAAGCAATGCTTTCTAAAATAAAACTAATTTCCATATAGAAATACATTGGTTATTTTTAAAGTGTTTATAGATAATGTTCTGATAAGATATTTAAAAAATTTTTTAATAATTATTTTTTCTATTTTGCAGATTATCATGACAAGTTAAACAAATTTACAATCTGCATGTTTACAGTCTGTGTGTGCGTGCGTGCGTGCGTGTGTGTGTGTGTGTGTGTGTGTGTGTGTGTGTGTGTGTGTGTGTGTGTGTGTGTGTGTGTGTGTGTGTGTGTGTGTGTGTGTGTGTGTGTGTGTGTGTGTGTGTGTGTGTGTGTGTGTGTGTGTGTGTGTGTGTGTGTGTGTGTGTGTGTGTAACTAAAGGTTCAAATCCACTAGCTTTTGAAGGCCTTAATTCCAATAGAATATGTGTAATTAGATTTAGGAATTGCCATTCAAAAAGGTGGAGTTGTCTTGAAACAAACCTCAAAATACAAATCAAAAGATTCTAAAAAATTAATTATGCTAAAATTCAACTAAAATAATAAAACATAAATTTCCGGGGGAGTCTAAAATTCGAATTTTGAGCTTTATTTTCCATATTCATACAACTGCTCTGTTGAAAGAAGCAAAATGTAATGATTCCATAAGTAAAATTTAACCACGTCACCTAATAGAATAAATTGCTTAAAACATTTAATAATATCTGACAGTAGTGTTAATATATACTGTGTTTCATAGTGTTATTTTCTAATTACTTAACTTTGTTCAAAATCCTGTTTTGCTTTGTGAAGCGAGGTCTTAAATATAAATATACTATAAGCAAAAAGAATGAATTGTCAAGGATAGGAAAATTTCCTTTCGCTATAAAGTTATCAAGATTTCTGTCAATATTCATTTCACAACAAATGTGACATATTGGAAAAAAATTTTAAACATATACTTCTTGGTTGGGTAAAATAATATTGTTCCAAATAAAGTATGTATTGTTATTTTTTTTAAAAATAATTAAAAATATCTCTGTATGAATATATATATGGAAAAAAGTGGGAATCCAATGGAAAAAATATTTATTCTCAATTATAAATAATTAAAAATAATTAAAAATATGTATGAATATATATATATGGAAAAAAGTGGGAATCCAATGGAAAAAATATTTATTCTCAATTATTACAAAACGGTAGCAACTTTAAGAAGAGAAAATGAACCACACGTTTACATTTTATTTTTGGTGTCACATAGCTTTAAGCTAATGGGCCACGGTAGCCTATTTGATTATGGTATTCTTTTTCGTTATCGTAAGGATGTGAGCTCAATTCCCGACCCAATCGAAGATCCATCGAGTTTGCTAATGCCGGCTGGAGCCTAATAAATATGTGATGGTCGCAATATCTTCCATATGAAATGATACTTCTGTTAGATGAGAGACATAAACATAGACATACGCAATAGAACACCTGGTCTGTACTTTAGGTTATCAGGTATAGCTCAATCACGTAATACATCTGGCGTGACAGAATTGTCACGAAATTTGATAACAAAATTGAATTTCAATAGGTCTCTAATATTTGAAATTGATAATTTGACAGAAATATAACATCAACAACAAAACATTTACAAAATTTTCACTATGGGAGATGACATGAGTTAAATACTGCAATAAAATTGTGAAAATAGATTATCCTAACACTCCAAGTAACCTTGGTAAAAATACAAATTAATTATCTTGATGATGGTCATAGCAGACGATATAAGTAGTTATAACACAAATATGCAAACAATATAATTAAGCTTCAGTAGAAGAGTATAAAAAAGAGCAAATAACTGGGACAGATTTTTAATACGTACTAGTAACTCCCTCATGCTTTAACTGTGTCCTTTAATGTAACATCACAATACCAAAGGACTGCATTGTCTACACGTAGATAGTTAAGATTACATATGCATGAATGGTATCCTATTGAACATTTAACGCTTGCTGTTGGTGATAAACAGTGGAATATCTAAAGTATAACAGATTACAATCTGCTGATTCAGTTAAAATTTTGCAGCAGCTCAGTCTGTGCACTGTAGTTACCACGATTAAGAAAATTATTGAACAAAAATATAATTACAATACAATAAATAATAAAAAGGCTTAAAAAAGTGAATAAATATATAGCAAAATATTTTACAGACACTCTAACTATACTAGAAATAATAATGATAATCTATTGCACTAAAATTGCTAAATAGGGTAATTCTGAAGACTCAAAGCAATATTGAATATTAACCCCCAGTTTTATATACAATTGTTAGATAGAGGAAAGTGTTACATCACATGACGTACCATATGAAGATTGTATTAGAAAAAGCGCAAATATATACAATACATTGACAGTATATACATAAATAAAAATAATTGTGCTAAATTACAATGCCTTATTTTATCACATAAATAACCAGCATTGTCTGTTCACAAGTTATAATGGTACAATGTTTAGGAAAATGTAATGAAAATTATACATTAAAATTATTAATTGATAAACTTTGCTAGGATATTTAATATTGCACATTACATTGTCCTGAGTCAATCAATATTTTTCAACACCTTAATATGAATAATTATTACCATCAAAAATGTAAAAACTAATTGCTAAACAAATACAATACCTAATAATATTCTATCACAAAAAGTGGAGAAATACCTTACAATGATTTTACCCTTTACCAAATTGTTCTTATGATGAAATCCGCTGCTCAGTTATGGCATTATCCTTACAGAGTTCGGATCCTTTTTCATAGATAAAGGTGTGATTATGTTCTTTATCTTATGCAGAAAAGAAGGAGTTTTGGTATCGTAGCGGAGAAACGGAGTAAGTTCCTCCGAGTTTTTAGGCGCTTTTAGGTGCCATTGCTTTGTGAAATCACATTCAAACACGTACAGGATGAATCTGAGAGTTTTCTATTTGGTCCCTTTTTCTAAGTCATGAAGACCATTTTTGAACTACGAGGGTACACCTTCTGGGTGTCCCACTATTTAAGGTGCCCTCACTTCCCCCCTCCCCTTGTAATGCTGGAAAGTGGAAATTCTAATTGCCGGCCTTTGCACATCAACAAAGTAAATTAGTTTCTGTAATTGGGTAGATGTAGGCCTAAAATATTTCCCTAAATTTTAACTAGAATACTAGTGAGGGCTATAATGAAGTTATGCCGACCGATGGCTCAGTGGATAGCGTTACTGACTTCTGAGCTGTGGGTTGATTTAATTGATGTATTGAGACTTTCAGCGGCATTAAAGGCTATTGTCTCTAGTATTCCAGACATTCAGGCTATTGTCTCCATTATTCCAGACATTCAGGCTATTGTCTCCATTATTCCAGACATTTAGGCTATTGTCTCTATTATTCCAGACATTCAGGCTATTGTCTCCATTATTCCAGACATTCAGGCTATTGTCTCCATTATTCCAGCCATTCACAGGCTATATTGTCTCCACTATTCCAGACATTTAGGCTATTGTCTCCATTATTCCAGACATTCAGGCTATTGTCTCCATTATTCCAGACATTCAGGCTATTGTCTCCACTATTCCAGACATTCAGGCTATTGTCTCCATTATTCCAGACATTCAGGCTATTGTCTCCATTATTCCAGACATTCAGGCTATTGTCTCCATTATTCCAGCCATTCACAGGCTATATTGTCTCCACTATTCCAGACATTCAGGCTATTGTCAGCACTATTCCAGACATTCAGGCTATTGTCTCCATTATTCCAGACATTCAGGCTATTGTCTTCATTATTCCAGACATTTAGGCTATTTTCCCCATTATTCCAGAAATTTAATTTCTATTTAGAATAAGTCCACCGAGAGAGAAGGAATCTTGAAAATCTTCTTATATTTGTCCGATTAATCACTATCATTTGTAATCTTTCTTTGAAAGTCAGATTATTGGCTAAAAAGTTCGCGTTCTAAACACTTCTTCTTTGATTTGTATATATTTGCTACAGTCAAATAATATATGATCTATATTATTATAGACATTACATATTTGACAAATTTCAGATTCTGTTAAATTGAAACGTTGTAAAAAGGCTGGAGTAATTAACATTCGTGTTGTCAATCTCGCAAATAACACGTCCTCCCTTCGATGGGTAAGAGATTCACGTATAGTACTCCACACTGGTATATTTCCAATAATGTTATATTTATTAAATAAATATATAGGCATAGAATGTTATCATACATCAAACGTTATCATGGAAACCAACGAATAGCATAAACACCTTGCTTGAAAATTGGTCTTACAGAGAGAGAAGGATATATTTCCTGAATGCATATCACTTTCTATCTGAACATCGCAGCGTTCTCTTGAAATGGCACCCAGAATAATATGCGCAAATGAAAAACCAGTTTTCCTTTTTTAAGAAGATTCCTTAAGAAAAATGAATGTTTGCTTTATTATTAAAATGCACAAAATATGTTACTATTTTATATATTCTATGGAAAATATATTTCTAAATTTTGTATTCTTATCATAAGAACGCTAACTATGGTAAAAACCAACCTCTGATTATCCCGAATTATCTCGATCACATATATATTCACAAATTAATCTTTATCCCGAGATATCTCGGTCGAAGCAGAATTCATCTATTTCATTTTTTCTTATTACTTATCAGTTGACTTGGAAATAAATATGAATGAAAATATTTAGCAATTTTAAAATTGGCAATAGCAATGTTGGGGAAGCTTTCTTTGAATGTTAAATTGGTAAATAGAAAAACGTTATTGTAAACGTAACTGATAGATATGTGATAAATGATAATGATAAAACTAAATACTTCTATTTCCATAAAAAAGCAATATTTCTGAAAAAAATGCATATTACATTTATTTTAATTCCTTATATCTAATGACGAAAATTAATTTTTTCATAATGCAAATGACAAATGCAAAGAAAAATGCAAATTTTCTCCAAACACAGAAATAAGGACAGGATTATGCTATAATTTAGAAACAATTTAATTGAAAAATATTTCTCATTCGTTTTTCTTTATATTTATCATGAGAAAACCTTAGTGAATCATACCTTGAACTGTGTTGCGGTGTTACAGTAAAACAGGTGTTATATTCTGAATAATAAATATTCATTTGTGTTACTTTCTCTTCAATAGATAATGTCCTTTGAGCAGGGTTCCATGGTGTAATGGTTAGCACTCTGGACTTTGAATCCAGCGATCCGAGTTCAAATCTCGGTGGAACCTGAATTTTCTTTTCATGAACGCCAAAGGATATTTTTTGCATTTTATATCATTTCTCCGATAGAGTCAGTTTTTAAATAAAAATAAATTACTCATTAAATTTTAAAATTTTTAATTTCATGATTTTCAATTTTTCATTATAAAATAAAACTTTCAATAAATTTTCTAACCGCTGAATTTTGGTAAAGTGTTATTTTAATTTAAACAATTAAAAAATATTTAATTATTTGCATAAAATATCCTTAATTTTTGGGTCACTTTATATAGTACTTATACTTAAAATAAAGTTCAATTTCGTTCTTAAACAACACATTTTTAGGTATAAAATTACTTTGGCATGGTTACTTTTGCTTACTTTATGCATAATTACATAAAATATTATTTTAAAGTAAAAATTTACACCTCACTAAATTAATCAAATCAGAATATGTATTGAAAATAAAAAACTAAACTTATTTAATATTAATAATTCAATTTCTTTAATAAATATCGCAATTTTGCATACCTAATATTATAGGATTAAACGACTGATGTAAATCAATTTCTTAACTATAACGAATTATCACAATCACCAATATTCCAATTTAAATATACATATATTCCTCTATAATATTCTTCCTTCCCACATATATCAGTTGAAGCAGAATTTTTCAGCTTAATTTTTTGTCGTATTACTTACTATTCTACTTTGACAGAAAGCAACAATTTCATAATTGACAATCTCGATATTTAAGTTGTTTTCTATTAATGATTTATTAGTGAATTTTTTGGAAAACGTTATTGCAAGCGTTAAAGTTTAATATGTGATAAATACTAATGATAAAATTAAATGCTTTTTACTCTTGTAAAAAATTCAACCTTTTTGAAAAATGCTGCATATATGTTTATTTTTACTCTTTATTTTTAACGACAAATAAATAATTTTTGTTATTTTTTTTCTTTTTTTGAAAAACAATAATAAGCGAAACAGTTATTACAAAAGAATAAATACTTTTATGTGTGTTCTATAGTATTCATTAGAATATTTTTATAATTGAAAAAGACTTCTCATTCTATCTTTATACATATCTCAACAGAAAATCCTAGAAAAATATAGCTTGAACTGCTGCGTTGTTACGGTAGAACAGATGTCATATTCTAAATAATATATTCATTTGTGTTACTTTCTCTTCAATATATAATGTTCCTTTTTGCACGGTTCCATGGTGTAATGGTTAGCACTCTGGACTTTGAATCCAGCGATCCGAGTTCAAATCTCGGTGGAACCTTAATTTTTTTTATGATTGCCAAAGATATTTTTTGCATTCTGTATCATTTCTCTGATGTAGTCAGTTTTTAAATAAAAATAAAATTCTTAAATTTTTTTAAAAATTCCAATAAATTTTCTACTAAGTGATTTCTAATTTATCATACTAAAATAATAAGTAAATTAATTAGTAAATTCCTTATTACCAACTTTTTGACTATGCCTATTTTTTATTTTTAATAAATAATCTACCTATTTTTATTAGCATTTAATTTTCACTTATTTTTAAGGGTTACACTATAAAGTATTTCTACTAAAAACAAAATTCAATTTCGCTCTTAAATAATTGATTTTTAAGAGAATAAAATTATTAACTCAGCAGAGATATAGGTAAATAAATCTTTTAAAGTAACCACTAGAGAAATTTCGTTTTTAAATATTTGATTTAAAGTAAAATCCTACGTTAAATTCAGAGTTTATCATAGTAAAATCAAGAGTTCGAGTATAAAGAAAATGAAACCGCTTATTTTCCTTATATTTTATTTATTATAAGTTATGTAATTTTTTATTCATAACGGGCTCTAACGTAAGCCACAGCTCTCTGATAGTCAATATTTATCTGAATTATATAGATACTAAAAATATTCTGTAGCCGTGGTATCTCGATTGGAGCAGAAATTGTCTGTTCAATTTAGTTATATTATTTATTACTCGACTTGGAACTTAGAATTAAATCTGAATGAATATACTCAGAAATTTTAAAATGGAAATTATGAGTTATGTTTGGGAAGTCTTTTATAAAAATTTTATTAGTGAATTGAACAAAAACTTTATTACAAACCCAGCTAATCTATGAATCAAAATTGCTAATGATAAAACTAAATGGTACCACTTCGATAATAAAAAAATTTCGTTAATTTCTGAAAAAATCTTATTATTATGTAAACTTCAATTCCATATATTTATTGACAATATGATAATTCCATATATTTATTGATTCTTTGCAATTTTTTCCAAAAATATTTCTAAGAGTTGCGATATATACAAATAGGTACATACTTTTACATTCAACAGTGTTTTTTAGAATATTTTTTATTGAAAAAGAGTTCTCATTCTTTATTTAAACACATATCATCAGAAAATCTTAGTGAATCCGCTTGCTCTGTTCCAATTGCAGTATAGAACAGGTGTCAAATTCTGAATAATAAATATTCATTATAACTTTCTATACAAAACATAATGCTTATTTCATAAGGTTCCATGGTGTAATGGTAATAGTATGGTGTAATAGTATTTAGAAAATTTAATAAATTTTATACTTTAGTATGATAAATTAGAAATCACACTTAATAAAAAAAATTAATTGAAATTTTAAAAAAAATTAAGTATTTAATTTTTATTTTTATTAAAAAACTGACTTACATCAGAGAAATGAATTTTTTTCTTTTATGATCAAAAAATAATATTTTGTGCATTCTGTATCATTCTTCAGATGAAGACAATTTTTAAATACAAATAAAAATTAGTTTTTATTTGAATTATTTCTATAAGATTTCTAAGCTATCATACTGAAATAAAAATTTTATTTAATATTTTATATCCTGCTTTTTTGTACCTATTTTATTATATAGAATTATAAACTATTTTTGTTATTTGCATACAATTTTCTTATTTTTTAGGGTTACACTTGGAAAGTACTTCTATCGAAAACAAAATTCAATTTCTGGAATAATATTATTACTCTTTAATTAAATATTTAAATTCCCAAAAAAACTAGATAAATAAATCTTTTTAAGAGAGCAAGAGATCCAGAGAGTGAGAAAGAGTAAGGATTATTTTTAATTTTAGTTTAAAGTAAGAATCTTTAACTCGGTTGATTTTTCAATTCGGTTTCTGCACCTAAAGTAAATAATACTGGTTAATTTTATCGTTCTTATATCTTATCTCATAATTAATGCACTAGCAGAGAAAACCGTTGTAAGTCATTTAAGCAAGACCCACTTGTAGAGGCATATTCAGTTTTCTCAAGAATAGTAATTCAAAAATCTATCAACCTACCACTTCTATAATCGTAAAAGCCGGAAAGCAAACAATGTTTTTCGCACTCCCAATTTATCCTTTCAAATCTTTTTATACATTCCAACTCTTAATACTATGTTGCAACGTATGTGCATAAATGTAACTGATATAGAGGTTCAATAAAAAAAAGTAAATCTTGAATTCATTGTCCTTCTATGGAAGGAGTGATTTTCCAATTAGCCTACCTAGAAATACGCTATCCTAAAAGTAGTAAAAGCGATTTTCCAGCGAGTTGATAGAGAATCTCGCTATCGTAAAGGTAGTAAGAGCGAGTTTCCCACCAATCGTCTACAGTATAAATTTCGATATATTTCGATGGTAAGAGCGATTTTCTAAGTAGTCCACCGAGAAACTAGCTATCATTTTAAGATAAGAACGATTTTTGGATTTTTTCTATAAGAAATCTGAAATGCTAACAATTACTATTGCTACTTTCTTGATTTCAAAACTTTCTAACCCAAGATTCATGAAAAGTGGGGTGTAAGAGCAGCTTCTGTTGGTACAGAGTACCTGGAGCACCCAAGGCAGACCCAAGGGTAGAAGTCTGACTTTGCTCCGTTGCCCCAGGCTTTAGCTGGACAAAGTGGAGTGGCCTTCACGCCTTGGGTGACCTTACCAGGATATTACTCTCTGTCCCAAATGTCGAGTGGTTCAGGCCTCCCCATCTCATATTTTTCAGTGCATTGGGTGTGAGAGAGGGGACATGAATTTGAGACCGGAGGTGGTGCTTGAAAGATTGACTATTTTTGGATTCATGGGGCTGGTGTGATGGTACTGTCACGCCAGTCGGGGATAAGCAACAACAACTTTCTTGATTTAAGGGAAATAGTTTGATATTAACATTCTCGGGAATGTTAAGTCACATAATGTAATTGGGTGGAAGTGAAAATCCCTGTGTGATAGATTTCTCATTTCAACAATGGTCCCAAAGGTTACGAATAGTAAATAAATATACATTTTCCTAGCTTAAAGATGTTAGTCCAGTACATTTGATCTTGACAATCTCCAGAGAGAACAATATTTTTACCGACCAATCTACAATCAGGGATCGAAGTGTAACTCGAGGAACAACCGGAAACATTACTTTGCAATATAATACCATTAATACCTCACTTCTTTCCTGAAAGTTTAATCAAAAATGAA
The DNA here is from genome assembly GCA_037975125.1 of Latrodectus hesperus. Taxonomy (NCBI): domain Eukaryota; kingdom Metazoa; phylum Arthropoda; class Arachnida; order Araneae; family Theridiidae; genus Latrodectus; species Latrodectus hesperus. The sequence goes on from JAJQOW010001148.1 coordinate 23,143, forward strand.
AAAAATGATAATTGGTTCATCATATAAGTACTAATTCAAAATCTGGTTTAAAGAAAAATATTGCGTGCATTTGATTTAAGAGAATTACATGAAACATTTTCGTACTTAATGAAGTCAGACTACTTTCCTCAAATGATAATTATCGTAAAAAGTATGCGCCTCTAATTTTCTTACAATAACGAAATATATATTCATGCGAGACATAAAAATTGCTTTGATAAAAGAAATTTTTATTTTATTTCTTTTCTTAATGCCACAGACTTTTCAGCATATTTAATGAAACGAAAGCGAATATAAAAGTAATTTTAGAAATTGAAGGAATCATAGTCTTAGCATCGATATTATTTCAAACAATTACAGAAACATGATCTTGAACCTTGACTTAAAAAATATAGATTATAATCTCAACAAAATCACTGTTGCTATTAAATACACAATTGATTTATACAAGTTAGTGATATCAGAAAATATTTTTCCGTAATATTTCCTAGTTCAGATGATTTTGTGACTAAAAAATATGATAATTACATCTACAACCGTGGAAACCCAAAATAGTTTTTCGAAAATTTAATATAGCAAATTCTGTCTATTTTAAAATTATTAAAATATATTTTGAAAGTATCAAGCGTGTTTTTATATCTTAGATTCATATTATTAAAATTCTAGATATTTATACCCTTTCTGTTGACGTAGAACAGCTGCCAGATTAGTTTGAATCCTGAGTTTCCTGTTTGTTATTTTTCTTTGATAATAAACACTCGTTGTCCGAGGTTCCACGCTGTAATGGTTAAACCTCTGGACTTTGAATCCAGCTGTTCGAGTTAAAATCTCGGTGGAACCTGGCTTTTTTCTTTTTATGATCACCAATATACTACTAATAAAACTATTAACTTTATTTATTACAAATGAAAATTTTTATATATTATATAAATTCTATAATGCATCTGACATATATCTGACAGGGATAATAGACTCACGTTAATTTATTCTCTGATTCACCCGAATTATCTTGTGATTACATATACTCAACAGTGAATATTCCGAGATATCTCAGCCGAACAAGCATTCGAGTACTTAATTTTGTTTTATTACTTCTTATACTGGACTTGGAGCTAAAAAGTAATAAAATATTCAGTGCTTTCAAAATTGACAAAATAAATGTTGGGTATATTTTCTGTGAATGTTTCATTTTTTTTAAATCTTCTTCTTCTTCTTAAGGTTGGGTTTTATGTCATTGGCACCTCTGCTTTAATCAGCATTTTGTACCATTAACTCCAAACCTAATGTTTCCTAGTTCCAGTTACTCGGGTCACCCACTTTATTAATAAAGTCCGATAACTCTTTAATGGAGTCTAGGTGTAACTCTCTAGTATGGATAATGCCTAAAGAAGTTAATCTAGGGAGGGCAAGAGCCTCGCATTTGTAAATGATATGCTTGGCCGTTTCCTCTTGTGTATAACATTTCCTGCAGATAGGGTCTTGCTGAAACAGTCCCATTTTATGGAGCTGTTTTCTGAAATAGTAGTGCCCAGTAAAATGAGCCTACGATTAAACGTATCTTTTGCCTAGAGCATCTTAGAATTTCAGAAGCAATCCTCGCTGATGATCCACAGATGATTCTGGTCAGAGAGTAAGTCATGCTAGCGATATCTTCCTGACTTTCACCAGAACAATATGGTTTGGAGGTCACTTCTATATCCTGTGAAGGATTCATTGCTGCCCCTTCACTAGATTGCCTCTGAGTTCCCTTGTCTATTTCAGCAAGGTCTACTTGAGAGGCTTCACCTGCAAATGCAGAAAGGTTTGTTATATCTTGTGTCTTTTCAGCCACAAGATAACAATTAATAAGCTCAGGTAATATGACAGTTCACCCAGCATTGCATGAGTTACTGGGCGAGGCAAATTACTCTAGAAGTTCGCCAGGCAACTAGAGGCTCCGTTAAGACACCATCACCGCTGTGCCAAATAGCCCTAGGCACGGGTCGCATATTTTTTTAAATAGAAAAACGTTATTGCAATCGGGACTTAATCGATATGTGATAGCTGCTAATGAATAAACCAAATGCTTCCCCTTCGATAAAAAAAAAGATTAAATATTTCTGATTAGAAAATCTACATATTATGTGTGTATGTTTTAATTCCATACACTAGTGATAAATAAATCATATTTTGCTTTTTTTTCTAAAACATTAATAAGCGCCGCATTTAATAAACATGAGTAAATATTTTATATTCTACTATTTTTAACAAGAATAATTTTGATTAAAAGATTCCTTTCATTCAAAAATATTTCTTCTTCACACACATTTTACGAAAACTTCTTAGAGAATCAGCTCGCTCTGTAGCACTTGCAGTAGAACAGGTGTCAAATTTTTTATAATAAATATTCATTTGTGTCGCTTTCTCTTCAATAGATGATGTCCCACGCTCAAGGTTCCATGGTGCAATGGTTAGCACTCTGGACTTTGAATCCAGCGATCCGAGTTCAAATCTCGGTGGAACCTGAATTTTCCTTTTATGAAATCAAAGGATATTTTTTGTATTTTATATCATTTCTCTGATAGAGCTATTTTTTAAATAAAAATAAATTACTCATTAAATTTTAAAAGTTTTTTGGCATAATTTTAAATTTTTCATTCTAAAATAAAATTTTCAATATATTTTATAACCGCCGAATTTTGGTTTAGTGTTATTTTATTTTGAGCAAGTGAACATTTTTTAATTATTTGCGTATAATATTCTTAATTTTGTGGGTCACTTTATAAAGTATTTATATTTAAAATAAAGTTAAATTTCTTTCTTAAATAACAAATTTTTAGGTATAAAATTACTTTTGCATGGTTACTTTTTGCATAACTACATAAATTAGTATTTGAAAGTAAAAATATACATCTCGCTAAATTTATCAAATCTGAATACGCATTGAAAATAAAAAAATAAGCTTATTTAATATTAACAATTCAATTTCTCTAATAAATATTGCAATTTTGCATGCCTGATATTATAAGATTAAACGACAGATGTAAATCAAATCTTCAACTATAACGAGTTATCACGATTATCAATATTCTAATTTAAATACATATATTCTTATATATTATTCTTCCTCCCCAGATACATCGGTTTAAAAAGAATTTGTCAGCTTAATTTTTTTGTCGTATTACTTACTATTCTACTTTGACCTAAGCAACAATTTCATAATTGACAATCTCAATGTTTAAGCTGTTTTCTATTAATGATTTATTAGGGAATTGTGGAAAACGTTATTACAATCGTAACAGATTAATATGTGATAAATACTAATGATAAAATTAAATGCTTTTTACTCTTGTAAAGAGTTCAACCTTTTTGAAAAATGCTGCATATATGTTTATTTTTACTCTTTATTTTTAACGACAAATAAATAATTTTTGTTATTTTTTTTCTTTTTTTGAAAAACAATAATAAGCGAAACAGTTAATACAAACGAATAAATACTTTTATGTGTGTTCTATAGTATTCATTAGAATATTTTTATAATTGAAAAAGACTTCTCATTCTATCTTTATACATAACTCAACAGAAAATCCTAGAGAAATATAGCTTAAACTGCTGCGTTGTTACGGTAGAACAGATGTCATATTCTAAATAATATAAATATTCATTTGTGTTACTTTCTCTTCAATATATAATGTCCTTTGAGTAGGGTTCCATGGTGTAATGGTTAGCACTCTGGACTTTGAATCCAGCGATCCGAGTTCAAATCTCGGTGGAACCTGGGTTTTTTTTTTTTTTTTTTTTATGATCGCCAAAAGATATTTTTTGCATTCTGTATCATTTCTCAGATGTAGTCAGTTTTTAAATAAAAATAAAATTCTTAAATTTTTTTAAAAAATTCCAATAAATTTTCTACTAAGTGATTTCTAATTTACCATACTAAAATAATTAGTAAATTAATTAGGGTGCTATATATGTGTGTGTGTATATATATATATATATATATATATATATATATATATATATATATATACATAAATATATATATATATATATATATATATATATATATATATATATATATATATATATATATATATATTCAATAATTAACCTTTATAGCGAGATATTTCGGACAAAACAGAATTCGTATGCTTAATTTTGTCTTATCACTTATTACTTGACTTTGAAGTAAATTTGAACAAAACTATTTGGCAATTTGAAAATTGATAATAATAATGATGATTTCTAAGAATATATATTTTATTAGTAAATAGAAAAACTTTATTATAATCATAATTAATCGATATGGTACAATGTATGTTAATGATAAAACTAAATGCTTCCACTTCTATAATAAAAAATGTCGTTAATTTCTGTGAAAATGCTTAATATTATATAAACTTTAATTCCATATCTTTAATAAAAATTTTTTTCTTTGCAATTTTTTCCAAAAGCATAAATTAGCATCGTCATTTATAGAACTTATTCAATACTTTTACATTCTACAGTGTTTATTGTTTATTTTTGATTGAAAAAGATTTCTCATTATTTTTCATTTATACACATCTCATCAGAAAATCTTAGAGAATCAGCTTGCTATATTGTAGTTGCAATTTAGAACAGGTGTCAATTTCTGAATAATAAATATTCATTTACACCTCTTCAATAGATAATGCTCGTTTCGTAAGGTTCCATGGTGTAATGGTTAGCACTCTGGACTTTGAATCCAGCGATCCGAGTTCAAATCTCGGTGGAACCTGATTTTTGTTCTTTTACGATCACCAAATGATATTTTTTGCATCCTGTATCATTTTTGATGAAGTCGTTTTTTTAATAAAAATAAAATTTATTAATTTTTAAATCTTTTATTTCAAGATTTCTAAGTAATCATACTGAAATAAAAATTTCATTAAATATTCTAAATCCTGATTTTTTTTATATCTATTTTGTTGTTTTGAATTAGTAAAAAAAATTTCCTTGTTAATTGCTTACAAATTTCTTATTTTTGAGGATATACAAGAAAGCACTTATATAGAAAACAAAATTCAATTTCAAGAATAGAATTAATTACTCTTTACAAAAGTAAATAAATAAACCTTTTTAAGTAATTCCAGAGTGCAAGAAAGAATTATTTTAAATACAGATTTTTACTTTAAACCAAATATCTTGGTTAATTTTTCAATTCAGTTAATACACCTAATATAAATAATATTCTAAAATTCATCTTCATGATAATTTTCACCGCAGATTCGTTTTGAGATTCTTGTCTATCAGCAATCTGAAATGCTGAAAGTCACTATGGTTACTTTCTTGATTTAAATGAAAGATGTTTGAATATATAACATTTTTGGAAAAGTTAAGCTAGATAATAGAATTGGGTGGATATGAAAATCTATATGGGTGTTAGATTTCTCGTTTCAACAATGGTGCAATATTGTAAGTAGTAAATAAATATAAGTTTTTTCTAACATATAGGTTTTATATATAGTCCAGTAGAACTTGTGTGATATATCTAAGATATTTAAATAAGTAAAAATTATTGAATTATTTGCATATAATATTCTTAATTTTGTGGGTCACTTTATTTAAAATAAAGTTCAATTTCATTCTTAAATAACAAATTTTTAGGCATAAAATTACTTTTGCATAACTACATAAATTAATATTTTAAAGTAAAAATTTACATCTCACTAAATTAATCAAATCAGAATATGTATTGAAAATAAAAAACTAAACTTATTTAATATTAACAATTCAATTTCTTTAATAAATATCGACATTTTGTATGCCTGATATTATAGGATAAACGACTGATGCAAATCAAATCCTCAACTATAACGAGTTATCTCTCACGATTACCAATATTCCAATTTATATATACATATATTCTTCTATAATATTCTTCCTCCCCAGATACATCGGTTGAAGCAGAATTTGTCAGCTTAACTTTATAGTATTACTTGCTATTCTACTTTGACAGAAAGCAACAATTTCATAACTGACAATCTCGATATTTAAGTTGTTTTCTATTAATGATTTATTAGTGAATTTTTTGGAAAACGTTATTGCAAGCGTTAAAGTTTAATATGTGATAAATACTAATGACAAAATTAAATGCTTTTTACTCTAGTAAAACATTCAACCTTCTTGAAAAATGCTGCATATATGTTTATTTTTACTCTTTATTTTTAATGACAAATAAACAATTTTTGCTATTTTTTTTTATTTTTTTAAAAAAACAATAGCAAGCGAAAAAGTTGATACAAGCGAATAAATACTTTTTCTTGTATTCTATAGTCTTTATTAGAATACTTTTATAATTTAAAAAGATTTCTTGTTCTTTTTTTATACAAATCTCACCAGAAAATCCTAGAGAAATATAGCTTAAACTGCTGCGTTGTTACGGTAGAACAGATGTCATATTCTAAATAATATAAATATTCATTTGTGTTACTTTCTCTTCAATATATAATGTCCTTTGAGTAGGGTTCCATGGTGTAATGGTTAGCACTCTGGACTTTGAATCCAGCGATCCGAGTTCAAATCTCGGTGGAACCTGGTTTTTTTTATTTTTTATGATCGCTAAAAGATATTTTTTGCATTCTGTATCATTTCTCAGATGTAGTCAGTTTTTAAATAAAAATAAAATTGTTAAATTTTTATAAAAAAAAATTTTTATAAAAAAGATAAAAATAAAATTGTTAAATTTTCAAATTACCGGTTTTTTGCCTATGCCTATTTTTTTATTTTAAATAAAGAATCTGCCGATTTTTATTAGCATATAAGTTCAACTTATTTTTAAGGGTTACACTATAAAGTTTTTCTACCGAAAAACAAAATTAACTTTCGCTCTTAAGTAATTGATTATCAGAAATAAAAATATTAACTCTGCTCTGAATTAGATAAATTAACCGTTTACAGTAACAACTACAGAGATTGCGTTTTTAAATACATGATTTAAAGTAAAATCCTAAGCATCGCTTAGCTTTGGAAATCAGAATTTGTGTATTAAATCGTAAAAATTGCACATTTTCCTCATATTTTATTTATTATAAGTTATGTACTTTTATATTCATAATGTGTTCTAACGTTAACCAGTTCTCTGATAGACCCGATTTATCTCAATTATACAGATACTAAAATTATTCTGTAGCTGTGGTATCTCGTTTGAAGCAGAATTTGTCTGCTTAATTTTGTTGCATTGTTTATTGTTTGACTTGGAATTTAAAATTAAAACTGAATTAATATACTCAGTAATTTTAAAACTGACATTATGAATTATGTTTGGCATGTCTTTTATGAAAGTTATAATTTTTACAAAACCAACTAATATATAAATGATAAATGCTAATAATAATACTAAATGCTTCGACTTAGATGAAAAAAATTAAATATTTCTGAAAAAGACTGCATATTATGTTTGTTTTAATTCTTTATATTTAATGACGAATGTAATGAAATCTTCATTTTTTTTTTCAAAAACTATAAGAGAAGTTATACTAACAATTAAATGATTTTATATTTCATGGTTTTAATTAGGATATTTTGTAATTCTCATGCTTTGTTCTTTATACTAAAGAAAATCTTAGAGAATCATAGATTGTGCTCTGCTGCTATAAAGTATAGATCAGGTGTTATATTCGTAATAATATAAATATTCATTTGTGTCACTTTCTTCTCAATAGATAATGACATAAGTGTAGGACTCCATGGTGTAATAGCTGCACTTGGAATTCTGCGCTACAAGTTCAAATCTCACAGTATATAATTTTATTAAATATTATAATTATAAACAATTTTTAATATTATATAATTTAAATACGTACATAATTTTAATAAAACTATTATAAAATTTATATATTTATATAATTTTAATAAATATATTATAAATTATCTAATTTTGTATACGACATATTTCTGACACAGGGGTAATGAATTCTAACGTTGACAAATTCTCTTACTATTCCAAATTATATATATATATATATATATATATATATACATACATATATATATATATATATATATATATATATATATATATATATATATATATATATATATATATATATATATATATACAGGGTGATCTTTTTTAAAGTGATAGTGTTTGGAGCGTCCTGTAGCGCGATCTAATCGACGAAATGACACCAAACTTGATATTTAGACTATTTAAGACATGGGGGAAAAAATTCCGTAAAAAAAGTTTTAGTTCAAAAGTCCACGCTAAGGCATTTTGTGGCACTACTGCAGTTTACAATAACAAGGATCAGCAAAAAACACAGGTATCAAAGCAAAATGCAAATGTTTTTCGATGCCAGTGCCAGTAATAGGGGCTATAAAAGCATGTAGTAGACAGATCCGACAAATAATCTCAGCTGAAGTTAACGAGCTCCAGTGGCCTTGCCTCTCACGTTACCGTAACATGTTATGTTGTGATGCGTTTATGTTGGTGGAGTATTAAATTTGTCTATTCTAAAGGACAACATAACAAAGACAGTGCGGAATATTCTTCGTGACATGTTACGTTCGGCTGTGGGGCGTTGTACGCAGAATGCACGGTGTTATTTCTGAGAACGGAGCTCACATGGAATGTGGTCTAATTCCTCACCGGGGAAGTTAATGTTATAAATAAACATTAATAATTCAATTGTACGATTGTATATGTCAGTATTTCTCTTTTCTCACATTTTATACATTGTAAAGCGCCACAAAATAACCTAGCGGCGATTTTTGGAAATAGAATTTTTTTATTTTTTTCACGGAATCATTTTTTCCGTGTCTTGATTAGTCTGAATACCAAGTTTAGTGCCATTCCGGCTATTAGATCGCACTACAGGGCGCTATATATATATATATATATATATATATATATATATATATATATATATATATATATATATATATATATATATATATATAATATATATATATATATATATATATATATATATATATATATATATATATATATATATATATATATATATATATATATATATATATATATATATATATATATATATATATATATATATATATATATATATATATTCAATAATTAACCTTTATAGCGAGATATTTCGGACAAAACAGATTTCGTCTGCTTAATTTTGTCTTATCACTTATTACTTGACTTTGAAATAAATTTGAACGAAACTATTTGGTAATTTGAAAATTGATAATAATAATGATTTCTAAGAATATATATTTTATTGGTAAATAGAAAAACTTTATTATAATCATAATTAATCGATTACGGGAAACATTTTCGTTTTTAAATGAAGTCAGACTACATTCCTCAAATGATATTTATCGTATAAAGCTTGTGCTTCTAGTTTTCTTACAATAACGAAATATGTAATCACGCAACAAACATAAAAATCGCTTTGATAACACAATTTTTTTCTTATAAAGCCACAGAATTTTCAATATATTTATTTAATGAAAGCGAATTTAAAAGTAATTTTAGAGTTAAAAAAATCATGTATTCTACCATGGCTATTATGACAGCCAATTACAGAAACATGATTTTGAACCTCAATTTAAAAAAAATAATAGATAATAGTTTATTTTGAAATCACTGTTGACATAGAAAATAGCACAATTGATTTAAACAAGTTAGTCAGTGATATCAGCAAATTTTTTGTCACAATTCTGACCAGTTTAGATGATTTTGTGACTAAAATACGATAATTATATTTACAACAGAGGAAACCCAAAATGGTATTTTGAAAAATTAATAAGCAAATTCTCTCTATTTCAAAATTATTTAAATATATTTTGAAAGTAGCAAACGTTTTTTATATTTTAGATACGCATGTTATATTAAAATTCTAGATATTTATTCCATTTCTGTTTACGTAGAACAGCTGCCAGATTAGTTTTAATCCTGAATTCCTTGTTTGTCATTTTTCTTCGGTAATAAACATCAGTCGTGCGAGGTTCCATGGTGTAATGGTTAGCACTCTAGACTTTGAATCCAGCGATCCGAGTTCAAATCTCGGTGGAACCTGCTCCATTGTTCTTTTACGATCCGCAAATGATATTTTTTGCATCCTGTATCATTTTTGATGAAGTCTTTTTTTAATAAAAATAAAATTTATTAATTTTTAAATCTTTTATTACAAGATTTCTAAGTAATCATACGGAAATAAAAATTTCATTAAATATTCTAAATCCTGATTTTTTTTATATCTATTTTGTTGTTTTGAATTTGTAAATAAAACTTCCTTGTTATTTGCTTACAATTTTCTTGTTTTTGAAGACATACAAGAAAGCACTTATATAGAAAACAAAATTCAATTTCAAGAATAAAACTAATTACTCTTTACAAAAGTAAATAAATAAACCTTTTTAAGTAATTCCAGAGTGCAAGGAAGAATTATTTTAAATATAGATTTTTACTTTAAACCAAATATCTTGGTTAATTTTTCAATTCGGTTTATACACCTAATATAAATAATATTGTAAAATTCATCTTCGTGTTAATTTTCACCTTAACTTGGATGTTCATGGAAGCTAAGATGTTCTTATCAATCACCAAATGATAATTGTTTGTATTCTGCATCATTTTTCTTTCGTAACAGTTTCTTGAGTAAAAATGAATTACTAAATTTTAAATTCCTTATGGCATGATTTTCAATTGATTATATTAAAATAAAAATTTTATAAAATTTTCTAAATGTTGAATTTTTTTTTGTGTGTATGCCTATTTTAAAAAATTTTGAATAAAAAAAATTCTTAGCCTTTTTTATTTTCATTTTATTTTCTCTTTTTCTATGGCATTATAAATTTTTTTACTGAAAAGGAGATTCAGTTTCGTCTATAAATGATTGACTTTTAAGAATAAAATTAAGTCTTTGAAAAAAATAATAAAATTTATCTTTTAAAAGTAACAACGAGAAATCTCGTTAAATATTTCATTTCCAGTAAGCACTTACATTCCGCTCAACTTGTCGACTCACAATATTTATAGAAAATAAATACATATTCTGAATTGAATACATATTCTGAGTTGAGTAAAAAACGTATCCAAAACAATTCTCTGAACACACCGAGTTATCTCGGTTAGTTATATAACTAATTTTAAATGCATATATATTTTTTAATTCAATGAGCTTCGACCCAAAATATCTCGATTAAAGCAGAATTTGTCTACTTAATTTTGTTACATATTGTTATAAACTTATTATAAATTTCGACCTAAAACTTAATGAAAATATTCAGTAATTTCAAATTTGAAAATATTAATAATGCTTAGGATATTTTCTATTAATGATTTTTTAGTGAATTGAAACCGTTATTGCATTCGTAACAAACTAATATGTGGTATATATTAATAAAATAAAATGTGCTTACTACTGTTAAAAAAATCAAACCTATTTAGAAATGCTGCATATTATATTTGCTTTGATTCCTTATATTTAACGACATTAAATCATTCTTTGCAATTTTTTCAAAAACATATGTAAGGTAAGCAATTAATACATACGAATAAATAATTTTATATTCTACAGTTTTTGTTAGAATATTTTTGATTGAAAAAGATCTCTTATACTTTTTCTTTACACATATGTGCCGAAATTTTTAAGGAACTACACTTTGATCTCTCTTTTCTGGTTACAGTAAAACTGGTGCTAAATTTTGAATAATACTCATTGGCTCTTCTTCAATAGATGATGTCAATTGACCAAGGTTCCATGGTGTAATGGTCAGCACTCTGGACTTTGAATCCAGTGATCCACGTTCAAATCTCGATGTAATATTTTTTTCGGAACAAGTTCAGTATCCCCATACACTGATTTCTCGCCAAATCTGGTAACCGTTGTTTACGTTGTAGTGTTGCCGATTTCAGCTTTTGTTTTTATTATAGTGTTGCCAAATTTAATTTTTGTTACTATTTTTATTTTTTCCTTGCCAGATTCCGTTTTTCTCGTGTTTTAAATAATTTTTACTTTATATATGTGCTTTTTTTAGTGGCAATAGCTTTTTTAGTTTCACTTCAAGAACTTTCCAGAACTTTCTTTGCTAATTGTTCTACGTTTTAATTGGTAGTCATTTTAATTTCGTTTACTTTTGCTGCTGGAATCAGTGGATTTCCAGCTGTAGTGTTTCGTTGTCGCCAGTGTCCAAACATCGTACATTTTTCTTTTTTACTATTTCTTTTTCATTATTATTTTTATTTGGTTTAATTTTAATATATATTTTTTTATTAAATGATAAATTTTATTTTATGTATTTTAAACCGTTAAATATTCTTTTTTCCTTATTTCGTTTTCTTAATTTATTATCATCTTTTTATTGTTTTAATTACTTAATTTTTTGTTTTAATTTAAAATGTCTCATGTTCAAAATTTTCTTGAAAAATATCAACAAATTATTTTAGCAAAAATTAAAGATAATAATGATGGATTATTGCTCAGGATTCCAAATTATTAATTAATTTAGGATTCGCAAATATTAATTAATTTTTAACGGAAATTGGATTTGGCGAAGGTGTAATTATTTTATTTAAATTCTATTGCTTATATGTATTTTTTTTATTGTATTCGTGTTTCATTTTTATTTACTTAAAATGTGTATATGTTTAAAAAATATTTTATTTATGTTTTTTTTAAAATTTAAAAAATGTATTTGAAAAATAAGTTTTTGCATGCTTTTTTTTAAATTTTTTAAAGTGTATATATTTAGAAAAATATTTTTGCATGCTTTTTTTTAAATTTTTTAAAGTGTATATATTTAGAAAAATATTTTTGCATGCTTTTTTTGTAAAATTAGATAATTAATTTTACTGGAATGTGACTCTGGTGACAAACGAATAAGTCGAAATAAATCGGCATGTCAGCTTAACTTCATATCAAGTAAGTCTATTATTTATATTTATTTCCCTTTTTAAATTTTCTGAAATGCTTATTTTTCAATCGAACTTAGGGAAATTTCCCGTTTTAATAAACGCGCGCCTAGCTTGGCAACTTGGCGACAAAAAAATGCGCCACATCGCCAAGTGTATGGGGATACTGAACTTGTTCCTTTTTTTCTTTTATAATCATCAATTAATATTTTCTGTTTTCATTATAACTTTTTTTGCTGTATGTAATTTTTAAATAAAAATAAAATATATTAATTAAGTTTTAAATAGTTTTACTGTATAATTTTAATATTTCAAATAAGAAAAATATCTATTTTTAATTCTTTATATATAATTTTAATTTTTCTGTGTTATATCATCAATATTCTAAAAATTAAATATTTTTTTAATCCTCTTATGTCAGTAAAGTCCTTATATTGAAAATAAAATGCAATTTTGCTCTCAAGTGTTTGATTTGATGTCACACACACAAATCTTATGTCTCGCTTTTATAATTTTGATAATTTAGCTAAATTAAATAATACTGCTAATTTTATATATTATAAATTATATAATTTTATATCTGACATTTTTCTGACAGGGCTAATGGATTCTAACGTTAAAAATTCTCCATCCCAACTTTTATATCTCCCGCGATTGCATATATACAACAATTAACCTTTATATAGAGATATTTCGGTCAAAGCAGAATACGTCTGCTTAATTTTGTCTTACCACTTAATACTTGACATGTAAATGAATGAAAATGCTTGGTAATTTTAAAATTGACAATAATAATGATGTTTTATATGAATATTATATTGGTAAATAGAAAAACTTTATTGTAATCATAATTAATCAATATGGTACAATGTTAATAATAAAATTAAATACTTCTGTAGTGAACGAATGTGCAGTATTCGATTCGCACTACAGAGCCGCATGTGCGTGACTCTCCTTCTAGAACGAACTTTTCTTTCCGCACATGATTCCTGTGCTTATTATAATTTTATGTAAATATTTATTGTCACCAACCAATCAGAAGATATTTTTACCTGTATATATAGCCTGTTGGTTTTCACTCGCCAGACAGGCAGAGTGAGATGGCAAGTGTGTTGCTTGTCTGATTTTAAGGCGCAATAAAAGCCTATTGATTTTAATTATCCTGTATTTACTTGAGCACGCTAGTTATTCACTTCACTTCCATTTCTATAATAAAAAATTTTGGTAATTTCTTAAAAGAAACTTAACATTATGCAAACTTTAATTCCATAATACATGGAATTAAAGTTTTAAAAGTTTTTGTATAAATCGCAAATCTGATTAATGTATATGGAAAAAATTGCAAAGAATAATTTGTTATTTATATTAAATGATAAATTATTTATATTAAGTGACAAATTATTTTTTGCAATTTTTTCCAAAAACATTAATAAGATTTGCGATTTATACAAATGGGTAAATACTTTTACATTTTGTATTGTTTATTAGAATATTTTTTACTAAAAAAGATTTCTCATTCTTTTTTCTTTACATATATATCATCAGAAAATCTTAGAGAATCCGTTTGCTCTGTTCCAATTGCAGTATAGAGCAGGTGTCAAATTCTGAATAATAAATATTCATTATAACTTTCTATATAATGCATAATGCTCATTTCATAAGGTTCCATGGTGTAATGGTTAGCACTCTGGACTTTGAATCCAGCGATCCGAGTTCAAATCTAGGTGGAATCTGATATATTTTTTTCTTTTATTATCACCAAATGATGTTTAGTGCATTCTGTATCATTCTTTAGATGAAGACAATTTTTAAATATTTTATTATAAGATTTCAAAGTTATCATACTAATATAAAAATTTTATTAAATGTCCTAAATCCTGATTTTTTTATACCTATTTTGTTATTTTGTGAATTAGTAAAAAAATAAAACTTCTTTTGTTATTTGCATACAATTTCCTTATTGTTGAGGGTATACAAAAATCACTTATATCGGAAACAAAATTCAATTTCAAGAATAAAATTAATAACTCTTTGCAAAACTAGATAAATAAATCTTTTTAAGTAATACAAGAGAGTAAGAAAGAATTTTTTTAAATATTTTGGGTTTAAAGTAAAAATCTATATATCTCGCGGTTAATTTTTCAATTCGATTTATACACCTAAAATAAATAATGTAACATTCATCTTCGTGATAATTTTTGCCGTAGATTCGTTTTGAGTGTGATGTGTATAAACTTTTAACACATCACAAAAGTATTACACAGGACAAACATTTATTGACATAAACCATAACACAAAGCACGAACTAAAATATACATGAGCGTAAAGTAACATTTTGTTTACACTTTTTCGTCCTTCCTATCTCGTATCTAACTCACAGCGCCACGTGCGGCTAAATTAAAAGTTTTATAATTAGATATTTCTCTCTCTCTCTCTCTATTCCTGAAAAATTCTATGAATATAATTGTTCTAACATCTCCTTCCCAAATGAATACACTAAAAGAGAACACAAATGTTAAGTCATTTAAAAATCCTACACATGTTGGGACATATTCAGGTTTCTCAAGAACAAAAACTTTAAAATCTATCAACCTCCCATTTCCATGATCGTGAAAGCCGAGAAGCAAAATGTTTCGTGCATTTACAATTTATCCTTATAAATCGTTATATGCATACCAATTCTGGATATTATGTAGCAATGTTTGTGCGCATAAAACTTACTGATATGGAAAGAAATTATATTCAGTAAAAAAATCAATATTGAATTCATTTTCCTTCTGTGGAAGGAGTGATTTTTCAACTAGCCTACCTAGAAACTCGCTACCCTAAAGGTAGTAAAAGCAATTTTCAATCAGTCCTCTAGAGAAAAAACTAGCTATCCTTCGCTGGCAAGAACTAATTTCCAGTTAATCGATTGAGAATCTAGCTATCGCAAAGGTAGTAGGAGCGATTTTCCGAACAGTCGTCTATAGAAAAATTCGCTATACTTCAATGGTAAGAGCTATTTTCCAACCAGTAGTCTATAGAAAAATTCGCTATATTTGAATGATAAGAGCGATTTTCCAACCAGTAGTCTATAGAAAATTCTCTATACTTCAATGGTAAGAGCGATTTTCCAACCAGTAGTCTATAGAGAATTCTCTATACTTAAATGGTAAGAGCGATTTTCCAACCAGTAGTCTATAGAAAAATTCGCTATACTTCAATGGTAAGAGTGATTTTCCAACCAGTCGTCTATAGAAAAATTCACTATACTTCAATGGTAAGAGCGATTTTCCAACCAGTCTTCAAGGGAACTCGTTATCATTCAGTGATAATAATGATTTTCCAACTTGTCTATCAGCAATCTGAAATGCTAAAAGTCACTATGGTTACTTTCTTGATTTAAATGAAAGATGTTTAAATATATAACATTTTTGGAAAAGTTAAGCCAGATAATAGAATTGGGTGGATATGAAAATCTATATGGGTGATAGATTTCTTGTTTCAATAGTTGTGTAAAAGATTACGAGCAGTAAATAAAAATCTTTTCTAACATATAGATTTTAGTCCAGTAGATCTTGATATATCCAAGCTCCAGAGAGACCACTGTTTCTTTCAACCAAGTTATAATCAGCCACCCAACTTGTCTAGTGGTCAGCGTGTCTGACAACGAATAAGGAGGTCCTGAATTCGAATCCCGGTTCGGGCATGGATTTACTTTCTCTCACTATCTACCCTGTCTTTGTCCTTTCCTTGTATAAATGAGGTGTGAATGGTTGCCTACCCTCTAAACGGGTACCTATAGCACGTGTGTAGCGCAAAATCGTACTTTCACCTTCATAGTGCTCTGATTAAAACGAAAAGACGCTCCCAATTGACTTAAATTCGCATAGCCAAGGCATCGCGAGATTGGCATGTCCAAGTGTCATTAGTAACAACAACATAATCAGGAACCCGAGTGAAACTAAAGAAAAGAACCGGATAATTTTCTTTACAACAAACAACAGCAACATCTATAAATACCTCACTTCTTTCTTGAAAGTTTAATCTAAAATGCACAAAATGATAGTTGGTTCATGATATGGGTAACAATTCAAAATCTGGTTTAAGTTTGGCGTGCATTTGATTTAAGAATTACGGGAAACATTTTCATTTTTAAATGAAATCAGACTACATTCCTCAAATGATAATTATCGTAAAAAGCTTGTGTCTCTAATTTTCTTAGAATAACGAAATATGTAATCACGCAACACATAAAAATCGCTTTGATAAAACATATATTTTTTCTTATATAAAGCCACAGAATTTTCAATATATATAATTAATGAAAGCGAATTTAAAAGTAATTTTAGAGTTAAAAAAATCATGTATTCTATCATGGCTATTATGACAGCCAATTACAGAAACATGATTTTGAACCTCAATTTTAAAAAAAAATAATAGGTTATAGTTTCTTTCAAAATCATTGTTGATATAGAAAATAGCACAATTGATTGAAACAATTTAATCAGTGATATCAGCAAAATTTTTGTCACAATTCTAATCAGTTTAGATGATTTTGTGACTAAAATGCGATAATTATATTTACAACAGAGGAAACCCAAAATGATATTTTGAAAAATTAATAAGCAAATTCTCTCTATTTCAAAATTATTTAAATATATTTTGAAAGTAGCAAACGTTTTTTATATTTTAGATACGCATGTTATATTAAAATTCTAGACATTTATTCCATTTCTGTTTACGTAGAACAGCTGCCAGATTAGTTTTAATTCTGAATTTCTTGTTTGTCATTTTTGTTCGGTAATAAACATCAGTCGTGCGAGGTTCCATGGTGTAATGGTTAGCACTCTGGACTTTGAATCCAGCGATCCGAGTTCAAATCTCGGTGGAACCTTAATTCAATTTTTGATTCTATAATAAAATGTATAAATTTGTTTTTCTTTTTAATTTTTCGCGAAATTATTTTTTGAAATCACCCACATTTTGAATTAAGGATTCTTTTGAAAATAATAAAATTTCACCATGAATTATAAATTTCTGATTGAAATATTTTTTTAGCTTTAATATATTAAAATTTATTTTATTGTAATTTACAATCTAATAATTTAATATATATTTCTGTTGAAAAAAATACTTACGAGCAATTAAAATTTTGCTTATGAAAATTTTATTATTTTTCAAATTATACATTTTTGATTCTTTTGATAAATTTCCAGATATTTAGAGTTATTTTAAGAAGCCCGGTGGCTTAGTGGCAGCGTTTCACGCTCCCATGACACAGGTCCGATCCTCGGGCTGGGAAAGGTTGACTCAGCCTTTCATCCCTTCAGTGGGTCGATTAGCTGAGTACCAAGCATGCTTGGGAACTAATCACTGGGGTTCTTTCGTTAGGCTGACTACCTAACTGGGACATATGCTTCGCACCCCAGGGCCCTCGGTCATGAAAACAGTTATAAGCACTGTAGGCCTTGGCCCACATGGGCTGTCGTGCCATGGAGTTTAGTTTAGAGTTATTTTAAAGAATATTTATTTTATAAGCGTCTGTCTTCCATGTATATGCGTGGGCGTGCGTAGAGCATGGTTAGTTTGCTTATATCTTTATGGTCATTTTCTGTATAGATACGCCGTGAGAGGATGGATTACCCCCTGGGAGATAATAAACATAGACAACTGAAGACGGGCTCGAAATCTATGCAATATTGGTTTAAAATCAAAAATATTCGGTGTTCGAACCCATTCTTGACTCTTGATATATATCTTAAATAAAAAAAATCTAATAGCTCCCCCCCCAGTTTTTTTTTTGCCTAATGCTCTGCTGCACTTAGGATACACCTATTCAGAGCTACAAGGGGTGAGCGTGATGGCATCTTATGTAGTGAGGCACACAGTGGTTGTGTCATCTTCGCCCCGAAAGTGAAGGAATAAAAAAACGCATACACAGAAACAGAAGGGAACATCCATGCACAAACCAGGATTCGAACCTGGAACATACTGCTTCGAAGATAAGGATGCTAACTATCCACCATCGGTTGGTGACTTTAAACCTTAAAAGAACTTAAAGTTTGGTAGTCTAATATATTTAAATCTTTCATTAGATTAAAAGTTGTTGCGTGCCTAAGAGGTACAAAACTTCTTTTTCCAATGGCAGGCACTTGGGTGACGAACCCTATGCCACAACAAAGCCAGAAATGGCTACTCATTTGTCGTTACCCAGCGGGCACCTGTGAACCAAGTCACGGAGGCGAGTAGCGTAGCCCACGCCATACCACCACAAACCCGTTTATAGGGTGGGCCACATTCTTACATTATAATAGAAGAAAGAACAGAGAGAACAAAGAAAGTAACATCCATTTTCGAACCGGGATTTGAGCCCGGGACCCATAGCTCAGAAGACAGGAACGTTAACCACTCAGCCATAGGTCGGCAAGAGGTACAAAACTGGTAACAGCTTCATTTCAACAGTTGATATATTCGATTCCCACTTTAATTACCACTGTTTGTAGTTGTTTGAAATTCACTTTAAACTACTGTCTTTGATCAAAATAGACCTCTTGCAGTAAAAAGTGATCATAGAATTAAAAATAATCCAATCGGATTATCTTGGCTGGCTTCAGTCTGCTCTAATTAAATAACAAAGAAACACACCTTCGTATACTAGTCTCGACACATTTAACTAAACTCGAATGATTAATTTCATTTATAATATACCTTATTTTAATAATAATAATGATTTATCTTCTTCTAGTTAATGATAAATTTAATTATTTGATTTCAAAGTTTAATATAGGAATAGTTATGGAATAAAATTACAGCATCTAAGACATTTTTATAGACATGTTCTAAATTTGCAAAAAAAAATTTTCACTATACTTTAATTTAATTTACGTA
Organism: Latrodectus hesperus; assembly: GCA_037975125.1. Classification (NCBI taxonomy): domain Eukaryota; kingdom Metazoa; phylum Arthropoda; class Arachnida; order Araneae; family Theridiidae; genus Latrodectus; species Latrodectus hesperus. Next base: position 42,848 of record JAJQOW010001148.1, read on the forward strand.
TTTATTAATTTAACTGAGCTTCTTAAAATCTACATTTAATAAAATGAATTTTCAAATGAATTAAATTTTATCTAATTTTATCATTATTATATATTTATATCATTATGTCTATTTCTAGAAATTGTCGTTTTCTATACTAATTTTAATTTTCATGACTTAAAAATTCATTGAGGTTAGGGTTTTATATTCCAAGTATGCTTAATATTAATCTGCACTTCTTAGTATTGAATATTTATTTTAAATTAATTATATTTTTATTATTTCAACACACTTAAATACAAAAAATAATTTACATTTTATGCTTTATTTAATTTCAAAATTTCAAATTTAATAATAAGACTTCATTCTTTAATTTAAAATATTTGCAGTTCTGGTAGTTCTAATAAATTTTATATATTAAATACTAATTTTTATAAAAGAAAATAACTGATAAAATAACAACGGTTAATTAAGTAAACCAAAAGAGTTATTAAAATAAAAATAAGAAATACATTTAAAAAAATCAAGGAAATATTTTCGCGAAAATTATGCTAAAGATTTTTATAAATTAAGTTAAAATTATGAAAATCTGTACGTTATTTATAATTGTGCCTTTTAAAATTGTATATCATTAAATAAAATTATAATATTTCCAACTTTTATGTATTATTAAATTAAAAATAAAATTCATAAATAATAATAAAAAAATTTTGATTTAAAGTTTATTATTAATTATCGTTTCAATATACTGGTCCTAAAATGTTATTAGCTTTGATTAGGAATTTCTGCCGCCCAACTTGTCTTGTGGTCAGCGTGCCTGACTGCGGATAAGGAGGTCCTGGGTTTGAATCCCGGTTCGGGCATGGATGTACTTTCTTTATCTATCCTGTCTTTGTCCTTTCCTTGTATGAATGAGATGTGAATGGTTGCCTACCCTATAAATGGGTACCTATGGTATGTGTGTAGAGCAATGTCGTACTTTCACCTTCATGGTGATCTGATTAAAACAAAAAGACGCTCTCAATTGGCTTCAATTCGCAGCCAAAAGGCATAGCGAGCTTGGCTTGTCCAAATGTCATTTATAACAACAACAGGTATTTTCTTCCACAGGAAAATAACAAGCATATAATTTCAGTAAAAAAGTAAATTTCGAGTATTTTGATACATATTTTCTTACTCGTTAATTTAGAAGAAAATACTTTAATCACAGCTGAAAAAACATATTTTAAAGTACAGATTCTTAGAAATGTGATATGTTCGGATTTACTTAAATATTTATACAATATGACGTTAGAATAAAATATGCACGGAAGGAACTTTATTAATTGTAATTTAGAAAAAATAAAATAGGTAAAGAGAGAAAATATTGTTACCACAGAAAAGTAAAATTAATATACTACCAACGAGATATGCGTCTTTACAAGAATTTAATATGTACACGTGAAAGAAAAAGATTATTATTCTGTACAGATGAGGAGAAATTGTACCCATATGAAAACTTCGATAGAGCAAAACAGATATTTTGAACTATGCAAATATTTATCTATATTAACAAACGTTTCACTTATAAACCTTAGCAAATAATAATTAAATGGCAAACAAGCTTTTTCTTGGCGTTTTCACTTTAATGAAGTAAGAATAAATATACAAATTAGGGAATGGCCAGTTTGAGCCACCGCTCAGTCGATAGTAGGAATATCATTCTTAATAAAGCAGTCCACAGCGCACATTCATAAATCTTAACTCGTTGTTGTTGTGTTGTTGCTTATGACACTTGGACCAGCCAAGCTCGCTATGCCGTTGGCTATGCGAATTTAAGTCAATAGGATTCGTCTTTCGTTTGGATCAGAGCACCAAGAAGGTGAAAGTACGACTTTTGTCCTTTTTTAAGGTGCCTGGTAGTTTTGAACCACGGTCAGGTGACGAGGTCACACTTGAGCTGGCAACCTCTTCTCCACATCCACGCCACACCAGCGGAAGGACTTTGGACGTCACAGATTAACGTGGACACGTCCCCAACCCACAGAGTTCCAGCAACCCAGTGAAGGAGAGTACACCGTGGTCACCCTCCCAACCACTGCCAGCGGCAAATGATGCTTCACTTTGCTGAGCTTACGGGAAGCGGCGTTGAGCCACTGAGCCACTGGAGCCCCATATTAACTCGTTCAGCAACGAAGAGAAATGCACGTGTTGAATTACTTCGTTCAGTGTTGTTTGCTTTACGACCTCAAAGTGGGCTTATCAGCTGATGCATCAAGTAACCGAATTATGTCGAGCGTTTGGGGACAGTGTTGTGAATGAACGTACGGCAAGGCATTGGTTTCGCAAATTCAGGTCTGGAGATTTGTAACTTTTTGATAAAACTGGTGTCTGGTTGACTAGTAGTCAGGTGATTTACAACGAAGTTCTTCTTCCAATGGGCCAAACTGTTACTTTGGACTTGAACTTATGGAAGTTGGAAAGTGTGCAACAGGCATTGCAACAGAAGGAGTCAGCACTGGATAATCACAAAGATGTATTGCTCTTGGTCGATAACGCAAGCCCGAAAGTCACGCTCATGACCAGGAATGCCATACAGTGACTTGGTTAGAAGACTTTGTGACATTCTCCTTACTCACCTAACCTTGCAACATTAAATCACCACCTCTTCTATACCCTGGACAACCATTTCCGTGGAAAATCCTTTGCCAATGATGTGGACTGGCGCCAAGCATTCACATAATTCTTTACGTCTAAAACAACCGAGTTTTACCGCAAGGGGATTGTATAACTGGAGACACCTAGGGCAGTAAGTCGATGGTAATTGCTTTGATGGCTAACAATAGGTTACGCTTTTTGTAGGTTATGTTTTTCATGGATCATTAAAAACGACCAGAACTTTCTTGTTTACCTTGAATAAAAAAATACAGAAATGGAAAGAGGGAGACAGTTGAAGTGATATTCTGGAGAACACCAAAATTATTCATCAAAATCAATAGTCCTGCCTTAAAGAAAAGTATCTCAAATTTTAGATTTAATTTAGTAATTTTTTTACTTATAAAATAGGCTTTAATAGCCTGATGTAGAGAGGCACTGGTCTGGTATTAGAAAGGCGTCAGGTTCTATACTTGATCCAACCGAAGATAGTTATGTTGGAATAACCTGGTAAAATTTATATAGCATAGAAATCGAGCCAAAAACGCGTATTGCTGAAACCAAACTTTCAGAATGAACGAGAATAGGATTGCAGAATTGTGTTTGTCTGGTGTAGGAAGGCCTCGTTCTCGTGGCTGGGAAGATTTTGACGCCAAATAGTAATTGCCTAAGGATGTTGTAAACCCTTTTAACATTAAGTTTATAATTTAATTCAGGAGTGGTTTTTTTTTATCATTGATAGCATTCACATATTGCAAGAGAAAAAAAAGCGGAATACTTCCAAGCACCCACTTTTACAGACAAGAAAACAGAATGGTGAGATGCAACATTGACCTCTCGGTGTTTCACCAATGGGTAATGGTGATCCCAGACTGGAAAAGTTGTCATTTCTGTGTTTGAAGCAGAAGAAAGACGGTTATGCTGAATGAGCCTGTGATTTGTTAAAACATCTCTAACGTCTAACGTCACTCAGTAGAAACCAGGTATTTTGACTCAGGTGCCAATATCGTCACTTGAATGAGAATCAAAATTACGAACTACTTGTCGTTGTGCTGTGGCTTATCTTACATTTGTCAGATCAACTCCAATAAATTGTTGATAGTCAGAAAGTCGATGACTAGCAGGGGATCTGAGGATACATCCTCCCGGGAAAGTCCGACGCAATCCGGAATATGTTTCGGTGAGGCTGGATGGTCACAGCATTTTTTTACAAAACGGAAAATTTTTTGTACCATGTTCAAATGATAAACGTTTTAAATGTCCACTTGTGAATCTGGCCAAGGTAGTCTAAGATATTCGGTCACCTTTTATTTCCAAAAGAGTTCAAGGATATGTTCCAGAGTACCATTGGTGCGTGGGTGGAATTTGTCAGATTGAGTTTAGTCTAGATCTTTCATTAGAGTTAAGTTCCTCCTGGTATGTAAGTGATGAACCACAGTGGGCGAATCTTCCTCACTTTGGCCACATTTTTGCCCAGTCAATCTACGGTCTCATTGCCACTAATATTTACATGGGATGACTGGAATCCATTGGAGGTAGACCACTTTGTTGCCTTTCTCAGCATCGGTTGGCAGAGTTAGACAATCGGAAAAACATCACAATAACATTTAAAAATTGGGGGCGTTTTTAAACGTTTTTTAAATAAAAATTAACTGACATCGTTTTCTCAAGAATGATGAGTTTCCGCATATTTCAGACATTAATTTTTAAAGTAATTTTTTATTTCTGTTATACTTCTAAAATTGAAAATATTAATTAATTACCTTTCATTTCAACATCCAGCATTCAATGCAACAAAATTGAAAAATTTAGGCTTTTTCTTTAATGTTCAACTCAAAATTTACCCAAGTAACAAACCCTTTAACACATCAGAAATTGTTTTACAGTCTGTGAAATCCAATTATTTACATATGATCTAAGGTAAATGAGTTGCAAAATGTTGGGTTAATGAATATAATTTATCAACGAAGAAATTCATTGCGACTTGCTTAGAAAAAAATTTATTTTCTCGAATTCTTAAATGTGCCGTGATGACAGAACGAAAAGTAATTTTCGGCAGCTGGTGACATATTTCTCTTACTTTTTTACGCATGAGCTGTGTTTCAAAGTATAAAAATTATTTTTAAGTCGCTTGAGGACGTCCCCATTTAAGCATTTTCAATACTATCCACACAGAAATATCGATATAAATTAAATTATAAATATATACATGCATATAGGTAGATAAATCATGATATATGAAATGAGAAATTTTTAAGATTTTTATGAAAAAATTATATTTTTATTAATTAATTCAATAAAAAAATTCATTAACATTTCATATTAAAAATAAAAAATGTTTAGTGTATTCATTGAACAGTTTTAAATGAAAAATTGCTGAATGCATTTATATGAATGTTTCTGCTTTGAAAAAATAAATGTTTGTATGTAAAAATTTCGATTTTATTCACATTATAGGTATATGTTAATAATAAATATCTCATAAACTAATTTCTAAAGTTATCTAAATCTTTTATTCTCACTTGAATCAAATAAAAGTCAATTTTTTCTTTATATGAATAAAAAATATAAAAGAAACAATTTATATATGTTTAAAAAATTTCATTTTTTTATATTTCATTAATTTTACACAAATACAGAAATTTAGAGAAATGCTATCAAATATCTTTTAAAACGTTAATTTTACAGAAATTTTAAAAAATTTAATAAACTAACCATTATGTGGATATTTTGACTTGTCTTTTTCATTTTGATTTTTCTTTTGTTCTATTGTCAACGTGTTAATGGTTTGAATCAATGGAAAACGTCTTCTCAAATCGATGCTTTGGTCTTTATATAAAAATTCATTTTAATAACAATATGATCTTTGATTATATTCTCAGATACTCGATGGTGAACTTCGCCTTGTTTGCTGCCGCTTGAAGAATGCGTCTCAATATGATGTCGTGATTAATTATGTGTGATGTAGATTCTGACGTCATGGATATTTTAAAGCAATTAGAATTGTAATAAAACGATGTAATCATAATCTCAACTGGAACCAAAGAAACAACCGCTGTATGGTTAAAAAATATAGGACACAAATTTGAAAAATTCATAAATATATCACAACTTTAATTGTCCTCCTTAAACCTTTATTGTGTTACGGCTTTTAAAGTCATTAAAAATATGTTGTGTAATTCACTACATTTTGATAGTGAAAATGAATGCCCAAACCGAACAGGCTTCCGTAGTCTCATCAATTGAATTAATGATTTTAATTTGATGCAAAGAATTCCAAAATTAAAACTACACGAAGTAATATAATGTAATAAAAACTGTGGCATATGAACAAAAATTAACATTTTAATTTTATATACTTACAACCAAGAACAGATTTTTTATAAAGACGAAAAAAAATTAAATTTACATTTTTAAGTTCTACAGCACAATACTTTTCTGAGCAGTTTATTATTAATTAACATTATATACTTATACAAAATGAAAAATTTTATTATTAAAACTAGTATGTAAAAAATCATTCTCATTTTGCGTAAGTATATTTGCGTCGAAATCATTTAATATTTAAAATTAAGTTTTAAAAAAGAAAGTTATGGAATAAACACACTATGGATTATATATATATATATATATATATATATATATATATATATATATATATATATATATATATATATATATATATATATATATATATATATATATATATATATATATATATATATATATAACTATCTCGCAAGTAAAAAGTTGTTGTTATTGTGTGTGTGTGTGTGTGTGTGTGTGAAACTCAAACACAATTTCTTACTTGCGAGATAATAGTAATATTGCATTTAAAAATTATATTGATAGTATAAAGAAATCTCATATACTTACTAGAGGCGAAACTAAGTCAAAGTTGAAATGAAAAAAAATATTTTAAATTTTTAATGTCTTAATGTTATTTAATCATAGAAATAATAGTATCAATCACATAGTAGAAATGAGAAATGATTTGTATCTAATATTGATTGTTTTTGTATGAAATATTAATTAAACAAATATATTTTTTGACTTAATATAATATAAGGTTTTGTAATACCAGACTTTATTCTGAAAAAAAATTATGAAATATTAATTAAACAAATATATTTTTTGACTTAATATAATATAAGGTTTTGTAATACCAGACTTTATTCTGAAAAAAAATTAATATATTTATATCATTTTGTAACTTTTATTTTCCTTCAATTCTTTCTGCAACAAAGACAAAAGCGAAAAAATGCAACTATCAATTTCTGATGAAATAAAGGTGAAATAAATTAAGAATAATTTTTTTTAATTCTTTATATTTTTTATATTAATGAGTTTAATTATTTAAATTACAATAATTTCCCTTCACTGTTGCATTACAACTTTAATAAAATTCCAATTAATGAATTTAAATTATAATTTTTTAATGATAAAGTATAAAATTTAAAATGTCAATGCTATAAAAATAAATTTTATAATTTGGTTTCCAAAACAAAATTAAAAATTGTTAACTAATAACATTGACTCAAAATTAAAAACCATTGTAACATATAATAATGAAACTCAGTTACAGAAAATATATGCATAATTAAAATCAAAATCTATTATAAGATACACAAGAAAGTTCTTCCCGTTTTCACGTTGCCATTCGATGAAATGAGAATACGTATGCAAATTAGTGTATGGCCAGTTTGAGCCACCGGTCAGTCCAGAGTAGGAGTATCAGTCGTTATAAAAGTAGTTCCACCGCGCACATTCATCAATCGTAACTCATAAAGTAGGGAAGATAAATGGACGTATCCAAGGAGCTCGTTCGGTGCTGTTTACTTTACGACCCAAAGTGGCCTTATCAGTTAATGCATCAAGTCGCCGAATATGTCAAGCCTTTGGCGATAGTGCTGTGAATGAATTGTACGGCAAGGCATTGGTTTCACAAATTAAGGTCTGGAGATTTTGTACCTCTGTGATGAAGCTAGTGTCTGGTGGACTTGTCGCCAAGTGGTTCATTATGAGCTACTACCAACAGGGCAAACGGTCACCGCGAACCTGTACTCACAGCAATTGGAACGTGTGCAACAAGCATTGCAACAGAAGGAGCCAGCACTGGTTAATCGCAAGAATGTACTGTTCATGGCTGATAATGTGAGGCTGCAAGTTTCACGGGTGGTTAGGAATACCATACAGCAACTTTGTTGGGAGACTTGTTGCCATCCTTCTTACTCACCTGACTTGGCAGTATCAAATTACAACCTATCCATTCCCTGAACTTTCAACTTTTTGGAAAATTCTTCACCAATGAAACAGATTTGCTCCAGGCATTCACAGACTTCTTTGCAAAGTGTATGGCCAACTGTGTATGGCCAACAACAAAGGATTGCCCAACTGTAGACACAGAAGATGTTGGATGCTGACAGAACATGTTGGATTGGCAGAAAATGTTGGATGCTGATGGTGATTACTTCGAGGGTTAACAATAAGCTATACTTTCTACAGATCATGTTCTGGGTCATTAAAATCAGCAAAAACTTTCTTATTTACCTTGTATAAAGAAACTCCGACCACTGAATTAGAAACCTTTGATGTTTTCATTTAAATCCTTCTTAGTGCGAAGTATGCAATATTTTTTATGTCGTTTGAATGCTAGCATAAGTAAAGTGTAATCATGATGAATGAGTTAACTCGAAGAATAACGACAAATCTTTCATTACTTGAAAAGAGCTTATTGTTGATGCTCATTTACCGAAGGCCTGGACATCGAAGACAGCAACTCTTACTTGGTTCTCAAAAGCAAACATATCAAAGAATTTCGAAAATTGGAATCAGAACTTTAAGTCATTGTCTAGAAGACATAACTGCAATTCGAGCGCAGTTTTCCCTGAGAATGATTATTGTCGTCTTTGACGAATTATAGAACAGAACATTGGCTTTATTAGCTTAAAATTACAAAACTCTCTTCCAGCTTGGACTCTTCCGAACAAATTTCAATTACAACCACTTTAAGAGAATTGCAGAAGATAGGAAAGTGTTATTAGGTCCTCAAAGAAAACCATTCATTTCTGTGCTGAATGTAAAAATTTATTTGCAATGGGGTCTGGAAAGAAGACATTGGACATCGAAGAATTGGAAGCTGGTTATGTTATCAGGCGAACAAAGGTATTCTTTTTTTTTACATTAACGAAAAATAACGAATTTGGTGAGAATTCCAGGAATAGGTGAAGACATTTTGCCTTACTAGCTTTGTGTAAGGCTCTGATTAGAATTATCATGATATTTGGCCTGTTCTTCGAGAATGAAAGTGGTGCCTTTGTGTTCCTAGAGGGTAAACATACAATTATGAAATTCTACATATACTGATAGATCAAATGAACCCAACAATGCTGTATTTTTATTACGATGACGATGAATCTTACATGGATGATGATATAATTATACATCATATTAGAAGTTTTCAAAATCGGTTCTCTGATCATCTGCCTAATTCATATGTCAACCACGTCATTTGATTGTAGTTCAACGTGATGAAGTGTTCGGTGTATATTTTGGGTAACATTTGTCATATTAAACATCCAACAGTAAAAGCTATAGACATAATGCAACATAAGAGAAAAAATATTTTCACTTTTGTTATCTGCACATTTTTCAATTTTAACTTTCTTCTATGGGAAACACTTCTGAATGATCGGGAAATACTTACATTTTACGGCTTCCAGACACTTAAGAGTCAGATTACAGCTTCCAGATAAATAAGGGTCTGCGATAATTTGGTGGGGAAAAGCGTCAGCTTCGCTTCCGAAAGAAAGCAGGTTCGAGCCTGACCAACTGAAAAGCATTGTGATGAGAGAGTTAATGTTTTATTTTTCGTTGTCAAATGCTTTCTCTGTTAGTTTGATACGAAAGTTTGAGCTCAAAAGTCAACCTTGCAGTTTGACCTTGATTCAATATTGTAAAGTTGTTGACAGCGTTAAGTGGTTTCATTTGAAAAAATATTCAGCAGGAAACGTATTTCTACAATATAACATAATAAATTTTTTATATTTTTCTTTTTGAAAAACGATACTATCTATTCTTTTGAAAAATGCTTTCTCACAAAGTGAAGCGAAGTATAAAAAAAAACACCACATAAAAAAAGTATCATCAAAATCTTCACATGAGAATTTTTCAAACATTTTATTTTATTTACTTATTTCCGGCATATATATATCTGCATAAATATTCCGTTCGTCTTCCATTTTCTCTTCAGTCTATACTTTTTGTTCTCTTTCGGTTTTGGAAGTATCGTGAATATAAAATAAATATACAGCGAATATCGAATAAAGAATAAGTGAGTTTTCTTATGAACTTGACAGTTCATTTTATTATATATGAGAAGGTTTTTATTTTAATCAGATATTCTGAAAGCTTTATGGATTACAACTTATTATTATATCATTCTTCTTCACGCATATTTATTCACAAAAGTGCTAAGAAATAAAATGGTTTTGAAGAGACATGTGGGGAAAAAATAAAACAGCCTTATATTTTTAAAATTATTAAATATTCATTTTTAACCCTTTAAGTGGTCAATTATTTTACCAGAAATGCTTCCAAAAAACGCATATTTTTTATTGCATATAATTAAGTACCATACTTAATAGAATAAGAATATTAGGAATTTTTTATATATTTTTTTCACTTTTAATGCTTTTACAACATTTTTTATTTTACAATTTTGGACACAAAACCCCTTAAATGTTTGCTTTTTTCAAGTACATTCTGCATGCAGTAAAGAATGGTTTACAAGTTCTGCAAAAATTTCTCTCATACTTATGTGAATTTTGAAATTTAGAACAGTTTAGAAGTCTTTTGTGTATGGTACAATTTCCATAATTTCCATAAGATTCACAAGCACGCCATACAGTAGAACAAAAACTTCAAAGAAAAGTTCCCGCTTTCCCGATACATAGAAAAACCTGGATGAAAAACATTTCATTTACATGGACATTATCTTTCAATAATGAAAAATGCTCGCAAACCAGAAAAGGAAAGGAGATAATATCGATGACCGTATGCCGTATAGGCAAACCAGATGAGGCCAATTTCGGGTAGCACGTACACCGTACAGTCAAAAGGTTAATATCGTTATTTGTCCATTCAAACGCAAAATGCATTGTGTCATTTTCTTTTAAGTTTTGCTCGCCATTTAGCTGACTAATTTAAGGATTTTTTTAAGTTTTTATTGACTGCATATCTTCCAAATAAGAAAAGTTTAAATTCATAAAATGCCTGACTTTTCCAATCACGATTTAAAATTTCTAAGACCTTTTACTCTCATTGCTGTACTTCTATGTCAGATAATGAATCCACTAGCTCCCTTGCATAAAGGAAATACATTTCTTGAGACCACTTTCTAGATATTGCAGTTCTCTTGGCAATGATTTGCCAAGCCGAGTGGTTGGCGATCTTGCCTTTTGTTCAACAGTTCGAGGGTTCAATCCCAAATTGGACAAGGATGTTTGTAGGGGTTAAGAATCCACTTTAAACTGAAGGTTGAATGAATTTATAACATTAACAAGAATGGGAGATATATCTTTCTTCAGTGGATTTCCCTCCCATGGCGGTATACATAACAACGAACAATCCGACAAATTGCCCAAAGCGGCTTCGACGCTCCATCCATTTTGTCTCCCGGTTCCTTTTCGAAATGGCAAATGAATTTTCAATGACAGAAATAGAACTTATATTCCTACAGTTATGGCTGATGCGCCTGCCTACTCGACATCCAGAGACATGCTCAACTTTCTTTCTTCTCTAAGATTTAAGAAGTGGTGTGTTAAAGTTATCACCGGAAAAGATTTATTGCAAACCCATGTGTTCCAAATTGACCTGGTCGACTGTCCTCTCTGTGATACTATGCTGAACGTCTTTTCCGTTGCCCTTCCATTTTTCACTTTCTCTCCCATACATATAGCGCTGCCGATGAGTACGGGATTGTTGTTGTCTTGTGCCAGCTAGGCTGACATTACGGGGTGCGCTACTCCACTTTTCCAACTGAACCATATTTTGGTGTGGAGTCCGACTTCTTCAGTACACACATGCCATAGGAACCCGTTTATAGGGTACGCAACCATTCACAATCCATTCATACAAAGAGAAGACAAAGATAGGATAGACAGAGAGTGAAAGTACATCCATGCCCGAACTGGGATTCGAACCCAGGACCTCCCTATTTGCAGTCAGGCACTCTGACCACTAGATAGGGTAGGCAGCAGGCCTTGGATTGTGCCTTAAGATTAACGAGTTTGAATATTGGCCCATCACTAAGCGCCTCTTAAATTTGAACCACTCTTAGGCGACGAGGTCACACATGAAGTGGCACTCTTTTCTCCATGTGACTTTGGAAACATTCTTCCTGCAAGCAGTATTTCCGAATTATACTGGACTGCAAGACCCCTTATATCGGAGAAGACTTTGACGCGCCTAGTTTAAAAAAATGCTAAGGAGCTCTAAGCTATTATTTTCTTTTTCAGATTTCCCCACCAATATAAAGACACACACTGAACATTATGTATGATTTACCAAGAATTTCAGCCTTATCTCTGCAACGGTATACAATTCTGCTAGGTACAGAGCCTCATACCTTTTGAATATAAAGCCACCGATTTCCCTGGCCGAGTCATTGAGTCTCTACTGAAGTAATTGGTGTTACAATATTTCTGACAGTTTTCAGATATTCTTATGCTCTTATAATAGAAGAACATTCTTATGCTTATAACAAAGTTTTATACTTTTTTACTATTTTTATCGAACCTATTTTTAATCCCTCAATTTCATGGAGACATACTTCTTTTAACTATGGTTCTAGTAATTTCATTTTAAACCTTTAAAAATCTTTGTATTGTAGCCTTACGTTTTCGATGGCAATGAAAACCGAAAGAGACTGATTCATTGACTGATTATCGGAGACATGATAATCAGTCAATGAAAAGCGTCTCTCTCTTATCTAGAATGTAAAGATATTGAATTTGAGCCAGTAGAAGTTGGTGAACCGTAACGGCCTATGAGAATCCAAACTTCTTAAGGATTTAACGCCTTTTACTGATGGGGCATGGAATAAAGCATGCTATTTCAAGCATCGACCACAATTGGACATAAAGTCCCGAGTTCGATCCAAGCTAATGTTGAACAACGGGAGAGGGTTGCTGCGCTTATGCCCTCAGATTGCAGATTTGTTGGGGTGGATTCCAGGTATATTTCCGGGTTTCCTCTTTTGCGACACGTGATTACTACCCACAATTAATAAGAAGTCAACTTACGTGGTGGATGCTAAAATACCTTTGACTGTTAAACTGTCCACTGTCAAAAATATTGATCCTAACAGCTCCAGTGACTGAGTATAAGCATCTTCATTCAGAGCGAAAAGTCCCAGGTTCGATCCCAGATACTGTATAAAATAATGATAGATGGGTGTTACATTTCTGCCTTCTCCATGCACAGTTGACAAGGTGAAAACTTGGGAGTTTTCAGGGTTTCCTCCCTTGCAACACGTGAATGCGACTTGCTATCAATGAAAAGTCCTACAAAAGGTAATCGCATTTGTAAATGATATGCTTTGCCGTTTCCTCTTGCGTATGACATTTCCTGTAGATAGGGTCTTGCTGAAACAGTCCCATTTTCTGGAGCTGTTTTCTGAAATAGTAGTGCCCAGTAAAATGAGCCTACGATTAAACGTATCTTCTGCCTAGAGCATCTTAGAATTTCCGAGGCAATCCTCACTGATGATCCACAGATGATTCTGGTCAGAGAGTCAGTCATGCTAGCGATAGCTTCCTGATTTTCACCAGAAGAATATGGTTTGGAGGTCACTTCTATCTCCTGTGAAGGATTCATTGCTACCCCTTCACTAGATTGCCTCTGAGTTCCCTTGTCTATTTCAGCAAGGTCTACTTGAGAGGCTTCACCTGCAAATGTAGAAAGGTTTGTTATATCTTGTGTCTTTTCAGCCACAAGATAACAATTAATAAGCTCAGGTAATATGACAGTTCACCCAGCATTGCATGAGTTACTGGGCGAGGCAAATTACTCTAGAAGTTCGCCAGGCAACTAGAGGCTCCGTTAAGACACCATCACCGCTGTGCCAAATAGCCCTAGGCACGGGTCGCATATTTTTTAAATAGAAAAACGTTATTGCATTCGGAACTTAATCGATATGTGATAGCTGCTTATGAATAAACTAAATGCTTCCCCTTCGATAAAAAAAGATTAAATATTTCTGATAAGAAAATCTACATATTATGTGTGTATGTTTTAATTCCTTATTAAACTAGTGATAAATAAATCATATTTTGCTTTTTTTTCTAAAACATTAATAAGGGCCACATTTAATAAACATGAGTAAATATTTTATATTCTACTATTTTTAACAAGAATAATTTTGATTAAAAGATTCCTTTCATTCAAAAATATTTCTTCTTTACACACATTTTACGAAAACTTCTTAGAGAATCAGCTCGCTCTGTAGCACTTGCAGTAGAACAGGTGTCAAATTCTTTATAGTAAATATTTATTTGTGTCGCTTTCTCTTCAATAGATGATGTCCCTTGCTCAAGGTTCCATGGTGTAATGGTTAGCACACTGGACTTTGAATCCAGCGATCCGAGTTCAAATCTCGGTGGAACCTGAATTTTCCTTTTATGAAATCAAAGGATATTTTTTGTATTTTATATCATTTCTCTGATAGAGCTAGTTTTTAAATAAAAATAAATTATTAAATTTTAAAAGTTTTTTGGCATAATTTTAAATTTTTCATTCTAAAATAAAATTTTCAATACATTTTATAACCGCCGAATTTTGGTTTAGTGTTATTTTATTTTGAGCAAGTGAACATTTTATAATTATTTGCGTATAATATTCTTAATTTTGTGGGTCACTTTATAAAGTATTTATATTTAAAATAAAGTTCAATTTCGTTCTTAAATAACAAATTTTTAGGTATAAAATTACTTTTGCATGGTTACTTTTTGCATAACTACATAAATTAATATTTGAAAGTAAAAATATACATCTCGCTAAATTTATCAAATCAGAATATGCATTGAAAATAAAAAAACTCAGCTTATTTAATATTAACAATATTGAATAAATATTGCATTTTTGTATGCCTGATATAAGATTAAACGACTGATGTGAATCAATTCTTTAACTATAACAAGTTATTATAATTATCAATATTCTAATTTAAATACATATATTCTTTTATAATATTCTTCCTCCCCAGATACATCGGTTGAAACTGAATTTGTCAGCTTAATTTTTTGTCGTATTACTTACTATTCTACTTTGACAGTAAATAACAATTTCATAATTGACAATCTCAATGTTTAAGTTATTTTTTATTAATGATTTATTAATGAATTGTGGAAAACGTTATTACAATCGTAACAAATTAATATGTGATAAATACTAATGATAAAATTATATGCTTTTTACTCTTGTAAAAAATTCAACCTTTTTGAAAAATGCTGCATATATGTTTATTTTTACTCCTTATTTTTAACGACAAATAAATAATTTTTGTTATTTTTTTCTTCTTTTGAAAAACAATAATAAGCGAAACAGTTAATACAAACGAATAAATACTTTTATGTGTGTTCTATAGTATTCATTAGAATATTTTTATAATTGAAAAAGACTTCTCATTCTATCTTTATACGTAACTCAACAGAAAATCCTAGAGAAATATAGCTTAAACTGCTGCGTTGTTACGGTAGAACAGATGTCATATTCTAAATAATATAAATATTCATTTGTGTTACTTTCTCTTCAATATATAATGTCACTGGAGCACGGTTCCATGGTGTAATGGTTAGCACTCTGGACTTTGAATCCAGCGATCCGAGTTCAAATCTCGGTGGAACCTGATTTTTTTTCTTTTTTTACGATCGCCAAAAGATATTTTTTGCATTCTGTATCATTTCTCAGATGAAGTCAGTTTTTAAATAAAAATAAAATTCTTAAATTTTTTTAAAAAATTCAATAAATTTTCTACTAAATGATTTCTAATTTATCATACTAAAATAATTAGTAAATTAATTAGGGCACTATATATGTGTATATATATATATATATATATATATATATATATATATATATATATATATATATATATATATATATATATATATATATATATATATATATATATATATATATATATTCAATAATTAACCTTTATAGCGAGATATTTCGGACAAAACAGAATTCGTATGCTTAATTTTGTCTTATCACTTATTACTTGACTTTGAAGTAAATTTGAACGAAACTATTTGGCAATTTGAAAATTGATAATAATAATGATGATTTCTAAGAATATATATTTTATTGGTAAATAGAAAAACTTTATTATAATCATAATTAATCGATATGGTACAATGTATGTTAATGATAAAACTAAATGCTTCCACTTCTATAATAAAAAATGTCGTTAATTTCTGTGAAAATGCTTAATTTTATAAAAACTCTAATTCCATATCTTTAATGACAATTTTTTCTTTGCAATTTTGTCCAAAAGCATAAATTAGCATCGTCATTTATAGAACTTATTCAATACTTTTACATTCTACATAGTTTATTGGAATATTTTTGATTGAAAAAGATTTCTCATTATTTTTTATTTATACATATCTCATCAGAAAACCTTAGAGAATCAGCTTGCTATATTGTAGTTGCAGTATAGAACAGGTGTCAATTTCTGAATGATAAATATTCATTTACACCTCTTTAATAGATAATGCTCGTTTCATAAGGTTCCATGGTGTAATGGTTAGCACTCTGGACTTGTCTCCTTCATTCCAGATATTGTCTCCATCATTCCAGCATTCAGACTATTGTCTTCATTATTCCAGACATTTAAGCTATTTTCCCCATTATTCCAGAAATTTAATTTCTATTTAGAATAAGTCCACCGAGAGAGAAGGAATATTGAAAATCTTCTTATATTTGTCCGATTAATCACTATCATTTGTAATTTTTCTTTAAAAGTCAGATTATTAGCTAAAAAGTTCGCGTTCTGAACACTTCTTTGATTTGTGTATTTGCTACAGTGAAATAATATATGATCTATATTATTACAGATCTTACATACTTGATAAATTTCAGATTCTGTTAAATTGAAACATTGTAAAAAGGCTGGAGTAATTAACATTCGTGTTGTCAATCTCGCAAATAACGCGTCTTTCCTTCGATAGGTAAGAGATTCACGTATAGTACTCCACACTGGTATATTTCCAATAATGTCGTTACATTTACTAAATAAATATGTAGGCATAGAATGTTATCATGCATCAAACGTTATCATGGAAATCAACGAAGAGCATAAACACTTCGCTTGAAAATTGGTCTTACAGAGAGAGAGAGAGAATGAAATATTCCCTGAATGCATATCACTTTCTATCTGAACATCGCAGCGTTCTCTTGAAATGGCACCCTGAATAATAAGCGCAAATGAATTTTACATGTTTTTCCTTTTTAAGAAGATTTTTTAAGAAAAATGAATGTTTGCTTTATTATTAAAATGCTTAAATATATGTTTCTATTTTGTATATTCTATTGAAAATATATTTATAAATTTTGCTTTCTTATCATAAGAACGCTAACAGACTATAGTAAAAACCAACCTCTGATTATCCCGAATTATCTCGATCACATATATATTCACAAATTAATCTTTATCCCGAGATATCTCGGTCGAAGCAGAATTCATCTATTTCATTTTTTCTTATTACTTATCAGTTGACTTGGAAATAAATAAGAATGAAAATATTTAGCAATTTTAAAATTGATAATAGCAATGTTGGGGATAACTGATGGATATGTGATAAATGATTATGATAAAACTAAATACTTCTATTACCGTAAAAAAGCAATATTTCTTAAAAAAATGCATATTACATTTATTTTAATTCCTTATATTTAATAACGAAGGCAATTTTTTTCATAATGCAAATGACAAATGCAAAGAAAAATGCAAATTTTCTCCAAAGACAGCAAAAGGACAGGGTTGTGCTATAATTTAGAAACAATTTAATTGAAAAATATTTCTCATTCGTTTTTCTTTACATTTATCATGAGAAAACCTTAGTGAATCATACCTTGAACTGTGTTGCGGTGTTACAGTAAAACAGGTGTTATATTCTGAATAATAAATATTCATTTGTGTTGCTTTCTCTTCAATAGATAATGTTCCTTTTGCACGGTTCCATGGTGTAATGGTTAGCACTCTGGACTTTGAATCCAGTGATCCGAGTTCAAATCTCGGTGGAACCTGCATTTTTGTTCTTTTACGATCAGCAAATGATATTTTTTGCATCCTGTATCATTTTTGATGAAGTCTTTTTTTAATAAAAATAAAATTTATTAATTTTTAAATCTTTTATTACAAGATTTCTAAGTAATCATACTGAAATAAAAATTTCATTAAATATTCTAAATCCTGCTTTTTTTATATCTATTTTGTTGTTTTGAATTAGTAAAAAAAAAAAATTCCTTGTTATTTGCTTACAATTTTCTTATTTTTGAAGATATACAAGAATGCACTTATATAGAAAACAAAATTCAATTTCAAGAATAAAACTAATTACTCTTTACAAAAGTAAATAAATAAACCTTTTTAAGTAATTCCAGAGTGCAAGAAAGAATTATTTTAAATATAGAATTTTACTTTAAACCAAATATCTTGGTTAATTTTTCAATTCGGTTTATACACCTAATATAAATAATATTGTAAAATTCATCTTCGTGCTAATTTTCACCGTAACTTGGATGTTCATGGAAGCTAAGATGTTCTTATCAATCACCAAATGATAATTGTTTGTATTCTGCATCATTTTTCTTTCGTAACAGTTTCTTGAGTAAAAATGAAATACTACATTTTAAATTGCTTATGGCATGAT